>CM049819.1:44503897-44516397 GCA_027422435.1 Schizopygopsis pylzovi | reverse complement strand
ATTCAGTTCACACTTAAGTTTATTATATTTAAGGTATATTAATTATATAATAAGTCAAATTAAGCAAAACGTCTTTTTCACAGGGGTACAACATGCCAGACAAGTCGAAATGATTTTCTATGGTGATTGACTTGAACCTGTAATGTTTCTTATTTTAGCACTGACTATTTGAGGTGAAAATTAATTCCTGCTTTAAACAGCATTTGAATTCAGAAATCATGCATCATATTTCAGCACTGGAATAATTCACTGGACTTTGTATAGTTTATGACACCTATCAGAGATTCTCATTTCATGCATTTTCACCGTTTGGATGTTAGTAATGGGACAAAGTGATCTTAGAAAAGTCTTTCTCCTTTTTTGTTGGTATGAAGCCTAATGCCTGATCCCACTGAATCTGAACGACGCCTGCTTGAAGATTTGATTTGAGAAGAAAACTATTCTTAGTGTTAAGTTACTAAGGAAAGCATGATTTAAAATAGAGCATTTCTATTGATAAAGATTGCAGCCAGACCATTTCTACTTTGTTCTCACACAAATTGCCTAGAGTGCTTTATGCTGAACTGTGAGACAGCACACTGCTATGTTGTCTTTTATTTTCCATATTGCACCCGAATATCACTCTTTACCTCACCTAAAGGTGCACTGATAATGTGATGAGAAGAAGGGCAAAATGACTGCGGGACTCATGCCTGCACACACTCGAACGCATGGCACCAGCGCAAAGGGAAACGAAACGTCACATAACCATCCTTCAGCATTACTGTCCATCATACATGTCTTCTCCCCTTCAAATGTCACTGTGATAACCTGGTACCAGCAGATTCTGACGCATTACCATCAAATTATAAATATATATCTTTATTCCTCTCCAAAATAAGTGTTACTTCCCTCTGATGTGTGTAAATCTGTATCCAGATGGAAGGTTAGTTGTTGCATTAGTGGAGAATGTGTTGAATTTGATGAATGCAGAGAGACAGGAAGTACATTGATGCGTTTTGTGGGATTTGAGCAATGTTAAAGAACTACTTCCTGTTCATCTGTGTGCGACATAGTCTTTTAGATCGTAGGAGGCTGTGAAAGCACGCGAGTGCGACAAGCAATTTCTAAGCCACCTTCTGTATCTGTGTATGTATTTATAAAAATGTCATAACTTATTAATCTTGAAAATGTGGATGTTATTGCTAGATATGTATATTTGAACTGGAAGGGATGCAAAATTGTGAGCCAATGAATGTTTTTTTATTGTAAGAATATTAAGGCATGACATGATAGCAGGTCATATTTTGTTTTACTGGAGTAATATCAATCGTTAAGACATTTAATGTAGTGGAAAACTACTGAAATTACACTGGAAAGGAACTCAGTCGTGGCTGCTTGGAAATTATGTGACATTCCTCATCTTTTCATGTTCTTGACGGTTTTAGCATTATTTTTATGGTTAAAGCTGTATTGTGAATTTACCTTTTGTTCGATACTGAAATGTTAACTCTTGGACTGCTGTGGCGACCCAAGTGTTTTCCAGTTAAAAATAACCTGCGTTATGTATTAAGATCAGGACGCTTCATCTGCAGAAAAACAAAACTATACAAAAAACATATGCATTTAGATTAAATTACTTTCAAACATGTTTGTGATTAAATGTATTTTCAATTGACATGCTTGTGTATGTCAAACCAATCCCTGTCTTTTTTACGGTATGGTGTTTTATGAAGCCATAAATGCTTTTCAGCCTATGGTAATGCCCATTGATTTATGTGTTACAATTCAGTTTTACTGTTGTTTACAATATGTTGGTCTTTTGTTTTAAATGTGATGCTTATATTATGCACTGAAACATCTGTAAGGTCTTTTAAAGTACGGCCTGCTGTCACTGGAGCAAAGCCACAGCCACTTCAAGAAATCAAGCAATGCAAATCATGCATATATAAACTTGGAAAAATGCCAGTGCATTGTTGTGGTGCCAATTTTCACGTCGGTCCGCTACAACTGTGGCATTTGCAGACTTATGTGCATTTAACATTTTTACTAACAATCCAAACCACTCCTAAGAATGTGCATTTTACACTTTGTTAGCGATCATTCTTAGCCGTGTTGCTCTTTTTTATGTCATGTTGCTAGCCATGTCATGCCCGAGGACAGATTTACAGATTAAGCTTCGTCCCTATTAGTAGTTATGTCAATTACTGTTCTAAATTGCCAAATCTGCCAATGGTATATCTACCAATCCCATAAATGATCAGCTCCCAAAACCAGAATCACTAGCAGGCACTTTTATAACTGTCACATGAAACTAAAAATGTATGTGTATGGCAAACAACAAACCCACATACTATGCACACTGCTCTCTGATATCCAGAAATAATTATGACTGGACCGACAGGAATATGCCGTCCAGTCAAAACATACAAAGAAATGGTTTGGTGATCACCGGAGCTGTACTTGTTTCTTTTAACTAATAGGGATTGATCAAGTATTGTGAACCTGAGGGATCCTGGCAATAAAAACTGAACTTGTTTCCGAATGAGCTGGTGTCAGAAATATGTCATTTATCTTACTTTGATAAACATTTACTGTATTTTTACACACTGCAGGATAAGTCAAAAGTATTTACTGTGGTAAATGCGAACATGCCACTTAATTTTTTGGGTGAACTAACCTTTTGTGGTGTATTTAACTTGTAATATTACTTAAATTGTGTATAGTCAAAGGGGTTAATTTATTGGTAAAAGATAATGCACAGACTTAACTGCCTGTGTAACCGAGCAATCGTGTAGTGATAATTTCCTCCAACAGGAGGCGCTGAGAGCTACACTGGTTAATCAGTAGCCAAAACTTATGCCATGAAGAACTTGACATGGACCGGGGAAGAGTGCTATTAATCACCAATTTATCAGTTTCAAGGTAGAAACATACAAACTACTCATTTTAAATTACAGTAATACTGTTTGTATTTACTGTATAACTGGGTCTGAACAGTGCGGGATTGCTTTGCATGCAACTTTAAACGTTATCAAAAATTCCACTGTCATGCAGTAATCACCAAATTAATCAGTTTCAAGGTATAAACATACAAACTACTTATTTATAATTACAGTAATACTGTTTGTATTTACTGTATTACTGGGTCTGAACGGTGCAGGATTGCTTTGCATGAAACTTTAAATGTTATCAAAAGTTCCACCGTCACGCAGTAATCACCAAATTATAAGTTTCAAGGTCGAAACATACAAACTACTCATTTTAAATTACAGTAATACTGTTTGTATTTACTGTATTACATTTACATTTAGTCATTTAGCACATGCTTTTATCCAAAGCGACTTACAATTGGGGGTATTATGCAACTTTAAACATTATCAAAAGTTCCACCGTCACGCAGTAATCACCAATTTATCAGTTTTAAGGTATAAACATACAAACTACTCATTTTAAATTACAGTAATACTGTTTGTATTTACTGTATAACTGGGTCTGAACGGTGCGGGATTGCTTCAAACGTTATTTAAAGTTCCACCGTCACGCAGTAATTCCTACACACACATCTTAGCTATAGCATGTGGGTGAAAGTACATGTCGATAAGTATAAATAATATTAATATTATAATATTCTGTTGATTGTGATTGCTTCCAGTGTCCTCATTTGCAAGTCGCTTTGGAAAAAAGCATCTGTTAAGTGACTAAATGTAAATGTAGCCTAACTATTAGGTGGACAGAAGTAGGCTACATTTACTTGATTACTGTACTTAAGTACACTTTTTAAGTATCTGTATTTGAGTATTATTTTTTCTGGAAACGTATAACTTTAACTTCACTATATTTGAAAGATTGTCCTTTCACTCCAATACATTTCTATCGAGGTCCTCGAAGTAGAAAGTCGTTACTTTGTAGCAGCTTTGAAAGTCAGAGGGTGATTTTTGACTTCTCTAAAACGTGACTTTTTTAGACTTCGGATAACCTTACAAGAGTGATTACTAATAGGCTGTAAGTAATCACTCTTGTAGGGTTACGTAAAGTGATTTCCCAGCATTTTTTGAACACTGGCCAGTTATAAATATTACCTGTAAAGCCACAGAAGAACGGTTGAGTGTAATAAGCAAATGTGTGTTTGTCATGAAGCAGTGCTGCACAAACCCTTCTTTGCATGACATTAAAGCACCGAGAGAGCGATTAGAGAGCATTTTTCAATGTTTGTTTTGATGTCAAATAAACCTGTGGCTGTTTTGCTTTTTTGTTAAAGCAGTGTTTCTGCTGTACAGTAGTGTTGCTGGGTTTTAAAGCAGGTTTGTTTTTTTCTCTTGTCGGTCTGTATGCAGTCTGTAGGTTTTTAACATTCTAAAAGCTCTTTATTCCAAAGATATACTACAAGCGAGTTAAGTGTATTTAGCAGGTGCAATATATTTTAAGCTGCTTCAGAGGCATAAGGCATCACAAGTATTACATACAACAATAATAAAACAGTACATTGACATAAAAAAATAAATTTAGGTTTGATACTTAAGTTCTTTTAAAAGCAAGTACTTCTGTACTTTAAGTAAAAATCTGTCTTTGCAACTTTCACTTGCAATGGAGTAATATTTGACCAGCAGTATCTGTACTTTCACTCAAGTAACAGAGTTGTTACCTGTGATATTAATACATATTACATTTAACTAAAGAAGTTAAACTATTGAATTGGTAGAATGCACATAAAAAAAATCTAATTTCCATTTATTTATGTTTAATTTACATTTATTTTATTGCTCATTCTCATTTTTATTGATCCATTTCCAATAACAAATAATGGATAAAAAAAATACTTGAAACAGTAGCTATATTCACAGTTTGTGATAAGAAAAAGTCTGAAAATATATGTTACATTTATATTTGTCTTATATGAATGAAATGTCATAATTTTGTTATAATGCTGCTTTGATATGTTAGCTGTTGGCAATGGTTATTTTTCATAGTATGATATTTGAAGAATACAATATAATCATTACAATCATTAGTTCTAATAATAACGAATAGCAATTGTTGCGAAAATGTATTGTCACTGTTTTTTTAATTCATAGATAAAACAAACAAGTTTTTTAACCGCTAAACTAGGAAATGTCCATTTGAGAAATCTAGTTACGTACACAGATATCAAAAATATACAGAACCCTAAATATAGCTCTTATAATTTATATTTAAATTGAGTGTGTGTGTTTATTTCTTTACGTCTCTATGTGAATTGAACACCGAATGTTGTTGACTTCAATAAAACTACTCCTAAAGATATTTTTAAGCATGGACTTAACAAGCATGCCTTGAGACCAAATTGAGTGTACTTAAAGTTTCATTGATTTTGCCCCTGATTCTGAGTCATTCACTGTGGATGTACAGTATAAGATCCGCTCTCACTTCACGGAGACGGCACCTCTATCTGGAAGCAGCACGCACCACCCACGGACCACTAAAGGAAGGAGGAGGAAAGAGGGACATGCATCCTTGCTACAGTCCCAGGTTTGTCATCATTAACATCAGTGAACACCCACCAGAGCCCAGTCTGAACCCTGCAGCGAAGCCCTCCCACTGTCCGACATCCATGAGTTTCCTGTGCTTCCCGTCACGGCCATGAGTTCATCCCCAGATGTGCTGAGCTTCCTGTCTCTCCTGAGCTTCCTGTTTTTGAGGGACATCATAAGTTCTTATTGGCTAAGTATAGAAGTAGAGATTGGCAGCTCGTTCCACCAAAGAGGAGCAGCGAGAGTGAAGGTTTTGGAAAATGTCATTGTGATGAAACAACCAGGCATCGCTCGTTCACTGACCATAAATGGCATGAGGACACATACAGTTATTCCAAGCTATTTCATTTGGGGGCCATATTTGTTATTTCAGGAATCCAAGACCAAGCCCTATCTGCTTGAATGAGGAAGTTCAGAAATCTCAAAAACTACTTGCTAGTCTCACATTAATAACATACAGAATAAAAAAATAGCAAAAATAATTGAGCATGAACTGCCCCATAAATCAAGCATAGAGTTAGTTCTGGCAGGTCACGTCAGTCAAGCTAGCTTCAGCTGATCCATGTCTACCTATAGGAAAATGATGCTTTATCACTTTGATCAGGAGCTAATTACCCCCCTCCATCCCCAGCTCCTCCTTTCGTCCACAGTCAGGACTTGTTCCTCTGTTTTTCCGTGTTGAATCAGACTCCTTTATCTTGAATTATGTTGTTACACTAAAATGTAATTAAAGAGGTTAATGATATCTGCTACATTTGCTTCTGTTCTGTTTACCCTAAGGGGGTTATCACTGCTATGTCTGGTCTTATCTATACTAGGCTGCATGGGTGGGCAGGGAGTTTTTACCAGAACAGAACATAACACCATACCAGGTCGAGATGTTTTGCAGAGATGCAAGTTATAATGGCTGAAATATATTTTGCATCTCTGTAGTGGTACACCTTGGAACTGGATGAAACTGGCCAACTTTAGAGACCTTTTCTAAACACTGTGCATTCAAAGGCATTCTCTGTGGCATACTCTTGGTTTTGTCTTTTATTTTGGCTAGAGTGTACTGTGTGATATCTTCCAGAAATGTGGAAGAGAAACTTGTCTCTGACATCATGCTGAAGTTGTGGCTTATCGGGTTTGAGGCACCAGTGCTCTGGAAATACTAGAGTTGGTTTCTCAATAATTGAGGGAACTAAAGCTCTACAGTGTTTTAGATCAAAACATTACTCAACCATTTTTAGAGTGACAATGTTGATTGGTTGTGTTGTCTGGTCTTTTTCACTGCACAATGGAAAATTAATCACGTGAGTGTGTATTTTGGCATAGAGATAATACCGTGTCTTCACTTGGTTTCATGATCAAACCGTAAAAAAAATATTTGACCAAAATATCACATATCTTATCACATACATTTGAGTTGAAGTACGCCGTGAGCAAATACACACAGTAAACATCTCCACCTGGTGGTGAAAATGATCATGTTTTTTTCTATGTCAATTATCTTTAAGGACATATGCTAGTAGTGTATTTGACAGTTTGGTTTCAGTTTTCCTAATAATGTTACTTGGCCACTGGCTCTCCAGTGTTTTATTGTTGTAACAAATTTGTATATGCATAAACTAAATGAAGGTGGCAGCCGCAAAGATATAAGGATTCCTAAAGTTATTAGCAATATTTTGAACATGTGAAAGCTATTGCCTCACACTAATATAGCTATACAGTACCAGTCAAAACTTGGGCTACACCTACTGGTAGGACACCCTTGTCAAATATGTACACTTCTTTTATAATATGCTTTAAGATTAATAATAGTATACTTCAGAAGTATATGCTTAGATCTGAACTGAATGTATGTTTTCAGACAATTACATATCATAGCAATTAAATGATTTTTTAGAACATATCAATTAAATGAAAATGCTTTAGTTCAAATTTATACTAAATGCAATTAGTCAAGAACTTATAGCAATAGTTCAAAAATGTAAATTGTCTCATCATTTATGCACCCTAATGTCCTTCCAAACCTGTGTGAGTTTCTTTCTTATGTTGAACATAAAAGAAGATATTTTGAAGAATGCTAATCAAACAGTTGATATTCCCCATTGACTTCCATAGTATTTCTTTCAGAATCAGAAAGAGCTTTATTACTTAAGTATGCTTGCGCATACAAGGAATTTGTTTTAGTGACATAAGCTTCCAGTACACAGAGACAACAACGACACACAGACAATAAAAATAAGATGAGAATAAAAAATACACATATGTAAATATCAATAGACATAAATTGAAAAATAATCAATCGTATGTACAGTTGTGCTATAGATTATAGAATGGAATAGAATAGAATGAGATGCAGGGATGTGTTGGATGGAGGTGGTAACAAATAAATATAAGGTTATTGCGAATTTTTATTGCATAATGTGGGGAACAATTAACTGTTCATAAGGTGGATTGCCTGGGGGAAGAAACCGTTCTTGAGCCTGGCTGTCCTGGTATTTGGGGCTCTGTAGAGCCGGCCAGATGGTAAAAGTTCAAAAAGGGGATGATTTGGATGTGAGGGATCCAGAGTGATTTTCTGAGCCCTTTTCCTCACTCTGGATGTATACAACTCTTGGAGGGTGGTCAGGGGAGCACCAATAATCCTTTCAGCAGACCGAACCGTTCTCTGTAGTCTTCTGATGTCTGGTTTTGTAGCTGAACCAAACCAGACAGTTATTGATGTGCACAGAACAGACTCGATGATGGCAGAGTAGAACTGTTTCAGCAGCTCCTGTTGCAGGTTTAACTTCCTCAGCTGGCGAAGGAAGTACAACCTTCTACAATGTCCACAAGTCGATGTGAATGTCCCACTTCAGGTCCTGAGAGTTGATGGATCCCAGGAACTTGAATGAGTCCACTGCAGTCACAGTGCTGTCTATGATGGTGAGTGGGGAGAGTGCAGGGGGGTTTCTCCTTGACAGAGGGGTCTTTAGATGTGCAGTCGTTGGTGTAGAGAGAGAAGAGCAGCGGGGAGAGAACACATCCCTGAGGGGCACCAGTGTTAGCGGAGTGGCTTTTTGACAGGAATCTTCCCAGTCTCACTAGCTGCTGTCTATCTCTCAGAAAGCTGGTGATCCACTGACAGATAGAGCTAGGGACAGAGAGCTGGGTTAGTTTGGTCTGGAGGAGTGTTGGGATGATGGTGTTGAAGGCCGAACTAAAGTCCACAAACAGGATCCTCACATAAGTCCCTGATTTTTCCAGATGCTGCAGGATGAAGTGCAGTCCCATGTTGACTGCATCATCCACAGACCTGTTTGCTCGGTAAGCAAACTGCAGGGGCTCCTGTACGGGTCCAGTGATGTCCTTCAGATAAGCCAGAACCAGTATTTCGAATGACTTCATGCCGACAGACATTAGTGCCACAGGTCTGTAGTCGTTAAGTCATGTTATCTTGCGTTTCTTTGGGACGGGGATGATGGTGGAGCGTTTGAAGCAGGCAGGGACTTCACACAACTCTAGAGATGTATAGAAGATTTGTGTGAAGATGGGGGCCAGCTGGGCAGCACAGGTTTTCAGACAGGCTGGTGTCAAACCGTCTGGTGGCTTCCTTCTCTTGTTTGCAAGTCTACAGACGGCGGCCTGGATTTCCCCGCGAACAGCAGGCTTGAATGAGCCACGGACGGCGACTCGGGACTGAGGACACTGCTGGAGCTCCGGAGATCTGGAGGATCGGGGGTGTTTGGATTTTGACAGACGGTTCGAGCCGTTAGGGCGGCATGGGGAGTTTCTCGGTGTGGGGTGAGCTGGGGAGATCCAGCGTTTTCCAGCGGGGGGGAAAGGACGAGCTCAATACGCTCTATGAAATCCTCGCGGGAGACTTCAAGTAAGGTTCAAGGTTCAAGGTTCAAGGTTCTTTATTATTTGTCACATACACAATCATACAGGGTATAATAAGTAGTGAAATGTAAGTCAGGACAGGTCCGCTCAATGGAAAGTGCAAAAAAATAAAAAAATAAAAAAAATAATAAGATAAAAATAACATAAAAGCAATAAAAACTATGAAACAAAACACGAGAGAGTATATATATAAATATGGTGAGAATGAAATAAGAAACAAATAATGAAATAAAATAAGGAGTAAGATGTGCAATGAGATAAAGTGTGCAGTGCAAGAGGAATGTGCAAATAGGTTGTACCGGGGATGTACACATAGCAGCAGTGTGGATGATGGGGAATAATGGTTGTGATTACAGTTTATTAAATTGAGTCCTGTGGATGTTATGATGTTATGAGACTGAGTTTAGGAGCCTGATGGCCTGAGGGAAGAAACTCCTCCTCAGGCTCTCAGTTTTAGCCAACATGCTCCTGTAGCGCCTGCCAGATGGCAGTAAAATGAAAAGGTGGTTACCGGGGTGATTCGAGTCCTTGATGATTTTAGCAGCTCTGCTTTTGCAGCGTTTGAGGTAGATGTCCTGCAGAGAGGGGAGAGTAGACCCTGAGATGCGCTCAGCTAAGCGCACGACTCTCTGTAGAGCTTTGCAGTCCTGGTTTGTGGCATTATTATACCACACTGAGATGCACTGAGTCAGTACTGTAAGAAACTGTTCTTAATTTTAATAAATCAAAGAAATCAATATAAGTAACACAAAATAAAAGACGAGTGAACGGACAAAGACTAAAGGGGAACTCAGGACTTATAAACACATAAAACGTAATCAAGGAGAACTAAAACAGGTGCTAGTAATAATAAAATTAGCTTAACAAGAACAGGAAAATAACCAAATAAGGAAACTCAGGAAGAACAAGGGAAAAACAAAGAACAAAGCGTCCAGAACCAAGACATTACTGTCTCTGGTGGGACATGTGATGTGCTGTTTGTATTTTGGTAGTTCATGGGAGAGATTGGCTTTATTATTATTTAACAAATAAATGTTATTATTTAATAAATTGGCTTTATTATTGGCTTGCTATCATCCTTTATTATGTATCATTCCCTATGGAAGTCAATGGGGACCAACATCTGTCAGGGATCTGCAAGAAATAGGACCCAGATGCAAATGAGCGGACAATTGTAGTTTTATTGACAGGACAGTGACTTGAAACAGCAGGTAAAGTGAGGAGTGAATCAGTCCAAACAGAGGGGCAGGGCAGACAACACAATGCAGGCAAGAGGGATGACCACTGAGTCCGAGCGGACTAGAGCGTAGAGGCGGCAGCTCCAGAGGGTTGGTTAGGCAGGAAGACAGGGGCCCTGTAGCTTGAAGTGAATCTCAGAAGTCGCACCAGTCTAGCCGCCAGGTAGGGACTCACAGAACCAGAGACTTGACTCGTGAGAGTGGCGAGCTGCTTCCAAGTAGTAGGGGTCAGAGGCCAGGGAATCTGGGTAAGGGCAGGACACGATAACAACCAAGACGAGACTCAAGACAACACAAATAATCCAAACTAAATAATCAAAAAGTAAAAACAAAAAGTCAAGATCCAAAAAGGGGAACTGGAACTGCAAAAACAAGGTTAAAAGTTAAATCTAAATAAAAAGAGGAAACAAAACTAGATAAAATTGCACAAAATAAAAAACAAGAACTAGAGAAAACAAGGATATAATATAACAAGATAAGAGATTAAAAAAAAAAAATCACTTGAGCAAGATCAAAATAACTAGCGCAAGATCAAAGATTCACTCTAAGACCAAGAAAAAGGTAAACACCAAAACGAACCAGCAAAGATACAAAGGGAAGGAACACAATATAAAGCAGCAGAGCACACGAGGATCAGGTGAACACAATCAAGCAAACGAGGACTAGACAAGGACTAAAGGGGGCGTGACCAGGGGAAACAGAGAGGTGGGACAAGGGGAGGACATGACAAACAGAGACAGAGCCATGTGCTCAGACACAAAACAAACAAAGAAACATTGAACAGGAACAAGACAGACAAGACTGTCAGTGCTGGTTCCTGACAACAACTGTTTGGTTCTTCAAAATTATTCAAAATATCTTCTTTTATATTCAACATAATAAAGAAACTTATTCAGCTTTGGAACAGCATGGCGGCGAGTAAATGATGACAATATTTTCGGGTGAAATATTCCTTTAATAATGCTTTTTTTGACCCATTAAGTAGAACTGAAGTATATCTTTATAGGTAATGTCACAATAACATATATTGTTTTTCATATCTGGTTAAAGTTCTGCTGAATTTGTGCTGACAAGCATTAATGATAAACTAAAATTTACTTAAATATAATTTCTATTGAAACTCGTATGTCATGTATTTTAATATAGCTACTGTATTTGTAATTACTCATTTGTAATGATGATGTTGTAGTTTAGAAATTATAACTCTATTTACTTTAAATGAAATAGCAAGTACTTTACATGTGCTTTAGTATGTTCAAAATCAAAATCAAAATGTTCACCAAAATAAGTTCACTTCTTTAAAGCACAACAAAAGATTGTCAAAACCTTAAAAGCATCATTACAAGAGATTTACGATTTGAAATACACAATTGAGTAATTAATTAAATAATTCATGTGTGTGTGTGTGTGTGTGTGTGTGTGTGTGTGTGTGTGTGTGTGTGTGTGTGTGTGTGTGTGTGTGTTTGTGTGGGCATGTTTTTATGTGGTTTATGAGGACACAAATTTTTATAATGACATGGGTATGACATAGGTATTACAAGGAGAAGGTGATTTATGAGGACATTTTCAGTGTCCCCATAATTCAAAATGCTTATAAATCATACAGTGTGCGTTTTTTGGGGGGAAAGTAGAAATGCACCGTCTCCTGTGAGGGCTAAGTTTAGGTGTAGGGTAGGTGTAGGGCAATAGCACATACAGCTTGTACAGTATAAAAACCATTACGCCTATGGAGAGTCCCCGTAAACCATAAAAACCAACATGTGTGTGTGTGTGTGTGTGTGCGTGCGTGCGTGCGTGCGTGCGTGCGTGTGTGTGTGTGTGTATGCATATATATATACATATATGTAATATTGCATGTATATTTCATATATTTTCGCTCCCGCTCCGTACTCAAACTCAGAGA
>CM049819.1:44478897-44498897 GCA_027422435.1 Schizopygopsis pylzovi | reverse complement strand
ATTTATAAACATAAATAAAATAAAATAAATGACTTTTAAATAGTGTGTTGGTCTTTATATAAATTCAAAATAACAATAGCTTAATAATTTAGCCAAAATGTGACCCTGGAACACAAAACTTGTCATAAGGGTCTATTATTTTTCGAAATTGAGATGTATACACTACATGAAAGCTGAATAAATACGCTTTTCATTGATGTATGGTTTGTTAGGACATGACAATATTTGGCTACTATTTGAATATCTGGAATCTGAGGATGCAAAAAAGAAAAATCTAAATATTGAGAAAATCGCCTTTTAAGTTGTCCAAATGAAGTTACGTTACATTTAAATTTAGTAATTAGCAGACGCTTTTATCTAAAGGGAGTTACAAATGAGGACAATGGATGTAATCAAAATCAACAAAAGAGCAACGATACGCAAGTGGCACATAATACATAATACAATTAAAACAGATAGAATAGAAAAAGAATATAGCAAGCTAGTGTTAAAGGCCTTTTTTGCTTTTGTTAAATGTATAATGAAAAACAAATAGATAGATAGAATACAAAACGATTAGAGAAGCTAGTGTGCAGGGTTTGTTTGTATAAAGAAAACAAGCAGTAAATGGATAAAGTGCGAGTCTAAAAGGGGCCAGTTTTTTTTCTTAGCAATGCATATTAATAATCAAAAATAAGTTTTGATATATTTACGGTAGGAAATGTACAAACTATCTTCATGGAACATGAATGGATTTCACAAAGCAGCAATTACTGTATTGTGCATGATTTTTCTTCTGGCTTCTCCTGCTAGTAAACCCCTTCACACCTGCGTCACGGCACCTCTGAACGGTGCACTTAACCTATAGTATATATAAAGCCTACAGATTACAGTTAACATGTAATTGCTGCTGTATGATAGACATGTTGAATACCACATTGGATAGAATATAATAAATATTTTCCTTTATGATGCAAACCCATGACTTTGCCATTGGTAGTGTCTTGCTCGACATGTTGGGTAACAAAAACTCAATATTTCTGATTTTGCAGTATAAGCTGAAAGAGAAGGTGATATGATATACAGGTACATGTCAAAAAAATTGAATATCATGCAAAAGGTCAATATTTTTTGTCACTCATTTCAGAAAGTGAAACCCGTATATTATATAGATTCATTACACATAGAGTGACATATTCCAAGCCTTTAATTTTAGAAATGTTGATGATTATGGCTTACAGATAATGAAAACCTGAAATTCAATGTCTCAGAAAATTAGAATATTACATAAGATCAATAAAATAAGGACATTTTAATCAGAAATGTCAGGCTTCTGAAAAGTATGTTAATTTACTGAATATGTACTCAATACTTGGTTGGGCCTCCTTTTGCATGAATTACTGCATCAACGCGGCGTGGCATGGAGACAATCAGCCCGTGGCACTGCTCAGGTGTAATGAAGCCCAGGTTGCTTTGATAGCAGCCTTCAGGTCTTCTGCATTGTTGGGTCTGGTGTCTCTCATCTAGATTCTCTATGGGCTTCAGGTCTTCTGCATTGTTGGGTCTGGTGTCTCTCATCATAGACTCTCTATGGCCTTCAGGTCTTCTGCATTGTTGGGTCTGGTGTCTCTCATCTAGAATCTCTATGGGCTTCAGGTCTTCTGCATTGTTGGGTCTGGTGTCTCTCATCTAGATTCTCTATGGGCTTCAGGTCTTCTGCATTGTTGGGTCTGGTGTCTCTCATCATAGACTCTCTATGGGCTTCAGGTCATCTGCATTGTTGGGTCTGGTGTCTCTCATCAGACTCTCTATGGGCTTCAGGTCATCTGCATTGTTGGGTCTGGTGTCTCTCATCATAGACTCTCTATGGGCTTCAGGTCATCTGCATTGTTGGGTCTGGTGTCTCTCATCATAGACTCTCTATGGGCTTCAGGTCGTCTGCATTGTTGGGTCTGGTGTCTCTCATCATAGACTCTCTATGGCCTTCAGGTCATCTGCATTGTTGGGTCTGGTGTCTCTCATCATAGACTCTCTATGGGCTTCAGGTCATCTGTATTGTTGGGTCTGGTGTCTCTCATCATAGACTCTCTATGGGCTTCAGGTCATCTGTATTGTTGGGTCTGGTGTCTCTCATCATAGACTCTCTATGGCCTTCAGGTCATCTGCATTGTTGGGTCTGGTGTCTCTCATCATAGACTCTCTATGGCCTTCAGGTCATCTGCATTGTTGGGTCTGGTGTCTCTCATCTAGACTCTCTATGGCCTTCAGGTCATCTGCATTGTTGGGTCTGGTGTCTCTCATCATAGACTCTCTATGGGCTTCAGGTCATCTGCATTGTTGGGTCTGGTGTCTCTCATCATAGACTCTCTATGGGCTTCAGGTCATCTGCATTGTTGGGTCTGGTGTCTCTCATCATAGACTCTCTATGGGCTTCAGGTCGTCTGCATTGTTGGGTCTGGTGTCTCTCGTCATAGACTCTCTATGGGCTTCAGCTCATCTGCATTATTGGGTCTGGTGTCTCTCATCTAGATTCTCTATGGGCTTCAGGTCATCTGCATTGTTGGGTCTGGTGTCTCTCATCTAGATTCTCGATGGGCTTCAGGTCATCTGCATTATTGGGTCTGGTGTCTCTCTTCATAGACTCTCTATGGGCTTCAGGTCATCTGCATTGTTGGGTCTGGTGTCTCTCATCATAGACTCTCTATGGCCTTCAGCTCATCTGCATTATTGGGTCTGGTGTCTCTCATCTAGATTCTCGATGGGCTTCAGGTCATCTGCATTGTTGGGTCTGGTGTCTCTCATCATAGACTCTCTATGGGCTTCAGGTCATCTGCATTGTTGGGTCTGGTGTCTCTCATCTAGACTCTCTATGGGCTTCAGGTCATCTGCATTGTTGGGTCTGGTGTCTCTCGTCATAGACTCTCGATGGGCTTCAGGTCATCTGCATTGTTGGGTCTGGTGTCTCTCATCTAGACTCTCTATGGGCTTCAGGTCATCTGCATTGTTGGGTCTGGTGTCTCTCATCATAGACTCTCGATGGGCTTCAGGTCATCTGCATTGTTGGGTCTGGTGTCTCTCTTCATAGACTCTCTATGGGCTTCAGGTCATCTGCATTGTTGGGTCTGGTGTCTCTCATCATAGACTCTCGATGGGCTTCAGGTCATCTGTATTGTTGGGTCTGGTGTCTCTCATCATAGACTCTCTATGGGCTTCAGGTCTGGTGAGTTTGCTGGCCAATCAATCACAGTAACACATGTTCATTGAACCAGCTTTTGGTACCTTTGGCAGTGTGGACAGGTGCCAAGTCCTGCTGGAAAATGAAATCAGCATCTCCATAAAGCTGTTCAGCAGAAGGAAGCATGAAGTGCTCTAAAATGTCCTGGTAGATGGCTGCGTTGACTGTGGACTTCAGAAAACACAATGGACCAACACCAGCAGATGACATGGGAGACCAAATCATCACTGACTGTGGAAACTTCACACTGGACTTCAATCAACATGGATTCTGTGCCTCTCCTCTCTTCCTCCAGACTCCGGGACCTTGATTTACAAATGAAAAGCAAAATGTACTTTCATCTGAAAAGAGGACTTTGGACCACTGAGCAACAGTCCAGTTCTTCTTCTTCTTCTTCTCCAGGTAAGATGCTTCTGACGATGTTCATGTTTCAGAAGTGGTTTGGTAGCTCTTTTCCTGAAGATGTCTGAGCGTGGTGACTCTTGATGCACTGACTCCAGCTTCAGTTCACTCCTTGTGAAGCGCTCCCAAGTGTTTGAATCAGCTTTGCTTGACAGTATTCTCAAGCTTGCGGTCATCACTGTTGCTTGTGCATATTTTCCTATCCAATTTCTTCCTTCCAGACATCTTTACATTTACTATGCTTTGATACAGCACACCTTGAACAGCCCCCCCTTCAGTAATGCCCCTCTGTGACTTACTCTCTTTGTGGAGGGTGTCAATGATCGTCTTCTGGACCATTCCAGAGTCAGCAGTGTTCCCCATTATTGTGCTTTCAAAGAACAAGAGATACCCAGAATTTATTCTGTATGGATGGTCATTTATTGAAACTGAAATGTAAATATTATAATATTTTGAGATACTGATTTTTGACTTTAATTAGCTGTAAGCTCTAATCATCAAAATTAAAACAAAAACACGATTGAAGTGTTTTACTTTACATGTAATGAATCTAAAACATATGAAAGTTTAACTTTTTGAAATAAGTTACAAGAAAAAATTCACTTTTTCACCTTTTTTTATTTTTTGATGTACCTGTAGTGTTCATTATTTAGAGGAAGAGAGAGGAATAAATAAATATAACGTATCATACCTAAATCAAGTTATGATGCTGCATTAAAGGTTTGAAAAGTGTCCAAAAGAACCTGCTTCTAGAAATTCGCCTACCAAGGGTGAAAGCAATAATCATATGCTTCCTATAGTTTAATAATTGTTATATTAAGAGATCAGTACTTTAGTGGCTTTTTGCAGTAACTAGTAGTGTAACTAATTACTAATAAGATTTCAGTAATAATATTAAAGTTACTATCCATAAAACATCTTAGTTACTTTTGATGCCTCAACCCGCTTATTTAAAATCCATTAATCAAATAATTCCTAGATTTATTTTCATAATTTTAACGACTCGCACATGCATGTGATGTCCCCGGTGCAGCAGGCGAGCTTGAAATATGGAAAAGATTACATTCTGATAGAAATATTGCATCATATTGATTTTATCGGGAAAAGATGACCTCAACACGGTTGTGTTAGTTGTGGCTCTACTTTACTCTGGTCAGCATGTGCTGCATTATATTACTATAATTAAACATAATTTTGGAACATTAAACAGTTTCTTATACTTATGTGATTTGATAAAATACATAATGAAATATAATCATTTATGGGTAACAGAGAAAATACAATTAGCTTCATGCTACACATGATAATTAATGAGATGAATCTAACACTTCTACTTGAATGTCATTGTTAATCACTATTGAGTGTCTGTAATAACTTCTGACTGCGATACAATGTGGATTTGAGTCATATATTATGAACATTATAGAATAATTTTATGTGTTAGATACACAGCTTCTGTGGGGCGTGAAGAAAACGTAATGTAACTAATTACTGTTGTATAAGTAACAATTACTCTCGAAAGGAGTAATATATGACATTCTTTGAGTGACTAGCCCAACACTGAATATCAGTTACAACATAAAAAAAAACAACATTAACATTTTATTTTAATAAAACTAACTCTTTCAAACCAGGTAAACCCAATAAAAGTATTTGACGTTCACATTTTCTATTGAAGTATGATAGACCTTGTTAAAAAGAGCACTTATGGAAATAATATACTGAAGTGCAAACCGAATGTAATGTTGTTGAACACTTGTTTCTGTCACACTCTGAGCTGGAAGGAGAGAGGAGGCGAGGAATAAAGATCAACAGGATTTAATATGATCAAATCCAGGGCACGCACACACACGCGCGCGCGCACACACACACACACACGCACGCACACACACACACATGCACACACACACATACATGAATGAACCGGCTGGAGAGACACACACACACACACACACACACACTACACACACACACACACACACACACACACACACACACACACACACACACAGACACATATATATGCATACACTTGCACACACACGCACACACACACACACACACACACACACACACACACACACACACACACACACATGTTGGTTTTTATGGTTTACGGGGACTCTCCATAGGCGTAATGGTTTTTATACTGTACAAACTGTATGTGCTATTGCCCTACACCTACCCTACACCTAAATTACCCTCACAGGAGACGGTGCATTTCTAATTACTCAAAAAAACTCAACGTATGATTTATAAGCGTTTTGAAATTACAGGGATACTAAACTGTTCCAGAAAGCACCAAAATCTTCTAAGACCTGTCATACCACATGAGGAATAAGCACATCAGAAATGGCATAAAACAGTTTAAACCACACTCCATTCCATTGGGTCTGGTGTCTCTCTTCATAGACTCTCTATGGCCTTCAGGTCATCTGCATTGATGGGTCTGGTGTCTCTCATCATAGACTCTCTATGGGCTTCAGGTCATCTGCATTGTTGGGTCTGGTGTCTCTCATCATAGACTCTCTATGGACTTCAGGTCAGTTTGCTGGCCAATCAATCACAGTAACACATGTTCATTGAACCAGCTTTTGGTACCTTTGGCAGTGTGGACCGGTGCCAAGACCTGCTGGAAAATGAAATCAGCATCTCCATAAAGCTTGTCAGCAGAAGGAAGCATGAAGTGCTGTAACATTTCCTGGTAGATGGCTGCGTTGACTGGACTTTAGAAAACACAGTGGACCAACACCAGCAGATAAGGGGCAGCCCAAATCATCACTGACTGTTGAAACTTCACACTGGACTTCAATCAACATGGATTCTGTGCCTCTCCACTCTTCCTCCAGACTCTGGGACCTTGATTTACAAATGAAATGCAAAATTGACTTTCATCTGAAAAGAGGACTTTGGAGCACTGAGCAACAGTCTAGTTATTTTTCTCCTTATCCCAGGTAAGATGCTTCTGACGATGTTTCTGGTTCAGAAGTGGTTTGGTAGCTCTTTTCCTGAAGATGTCTGAGCGTGGTGACTCTTGATGTACTGACTCCAGCTTCAGTTCACTCCTTGTGAAGCTCTCCCAAGTGTTTGAATCGGCTTTGCTTGACCGTATTCTCAAGCTTGCGGTCATCCCTGTTGCTTGTGCACATTTTTCTACTCAATTTCTTCCTTCCAGTCAACTTTGCATTTAATATGCTTTGATACAGCACTCCTTGAACAGCCCCCCCTTCAGTAATGACCCTCTGTGTCTTACTCTCTTTGTGGAGGGTGTCAATGATCTTCTTCTGGACCATTGCCAAGTCGGTAGTGTTCCCCATTATTGTGCTTTCAAAGAACAAGAGATACCCAGAATTTATACTGTATGGATGCTCATGTATTGAAACTCAAATGTAAATATTATAATATTTTGAGATACTGATTTTTGACTTTAATTAGCTGTAAGCTCTAATCGTCAAAATTAAAACAAAAACAGGATTGAAGTGTTTTACTTTACATGTGATGAATCTAAAACATATGAAAAGTTTAACTTTTTGAAATAAATTACAAGAAAAACTTTTTCACCATTTTCTAATTTTTTTATGTACCTGTAGTGTTGATTATTTAGAGGAAGAGAGAGAAATACATACATATAAAGTATCATACCTAAATCAAGTTATGATGCTGCATTAAGGGTTTGAAAAGTGTCCAAAAGCTTTTCTGAAGCTTTTTTCTCAAGACTGAAGCTTTTAAACACAGGATAATTGGGGAAGACGACGAGATACACAGGAATCAAATTATAATCAACACGAGGAAAAAACTGGGTCACAGGAAACACATGGGGAGCAAAACACACAAAACAGTCCACAATCCTGACTGTTGCATGTTAAATGCAATAAAAACTAATATTATTGTTCAAATTCTAATTAAATGCAATTAGCTGAGCTTTAGCGTGCTTTTTGTCTCACTTAAGTAGAAATTGAGTACACTTAAAAACACTACAATTACAAGCATGTGCTTTACATGTAATTTAGTATGTTAGTCAACGCATCAAAATAAGTGTACTTCTTTAAAGCACGACAAATGATTATTAAAACTCATGTTTAAAATGGTCTACTTTAAGTAAACTTTTAATGTGACTATTATAAAGTGTACTTAAATGTGTTAAGATACATCAAAGTGTCTTTCTTTATGTGACTTAAGTGGTCTTTTATTTCATAAAAATAATAAAATGTATTTATATACTGCCTTTCGAGGGCTCAAGGACGCTTTACAATGTACATGCAACAAGGAAAAAATAACTGGATGGCTAGACAATGACGACAGACAATAGATAGTAAGCAAAATAAAATTATATAGACAGGACAGCATACAGCGAAGTAGAATCAAGCACTACGAAAATACGAAACTTATGCATGATAACATTCAGAAAATAAGTATTATCTGCAAGCATAGTTACTTTTTGCAGTAACTAGTGAAGTACACATTAAGTGCTACATAAGATCCCTAGCTAATAATATTCACAAGTTACTATCCAGTAAAACATCTTAGTTACTTTTGATGCCTAATAATATATTAACATATGTTAAATAAAGAACAGCCACAGGTTTATACCCACTGACAGTAGACTGATCCACGACAACAAACTGTTCCAGCGTGATCTTCGTGTGTGCCATCAGTTGTTTCATTTTTATGCTTTGTGATGACAGAGCGCAGCAGAGGAGCTGATTTTACCCATATATAGCATCACTAAATGAAAGTAAGCGAAACAGAGAGCAAGAGAGATAGGTCTGATGAGAAACAGTTTTTAAACTGATTAGCGAGAACAGCTTCCAAAATCTTCCATAAGACTGTGAACAACAGAGCAATAAGCACATCAGAAATGGCATAATCTTAAGGCAGTTTAAACCACACTCCATTGTCTCAGTTTGAACTCAAAAATCATAGATTTGTAACATAAACTGATAATGAAGTCTTCAAATGTTTAGTGAGAATCACCTCTTGAGTTTTTTATGAAATAATCTTAATCACCTGGCCTCACTGATAAAAACTGTCAGGCTATAGAACCTGGCAAAATTATGATGTCCAGTCTGCTTTCACACAATTATCATCCAAAACATCATTCAGACCAAGCCGAGGAGGACACGCAATGACCAAACTAGGCAGAGAAAGCTCTCCTCCTCGTTTGAATGAAAGGAAGAAAGACCGAAAGCTTGCAAAGACACAATATCTGAATGCTTACGACGTAAGCTGAACTTAAAGATCAAGAAAAGAAAAACATAGATTCACGTGATTTCTGTGCTGAGTTTTTTTTTTTTTTATGGTCTCACCCTGTAGATGAGTTTGTTTCTTTATTTTGGATTTGAAGAAATGTTGCATTCCATCACTTGTTCACCATCAAGTGAATGGGTGCCGTCAGAATGAGAGTCTGATAAAAACATCACAATAATCCACACCACTCCAGTCCATCAGTTAACGTCTTGAGAAGAGAAAAACAGCATGTTTGTAAAATATAAATCCATCTTTTAACTTTAAACTGCCACTTCTAGCAAAATTCATAATCCATAATAACGCTTCCAGTCAAAAAGTTCATCCTATGTTGTCATCTCACATCAAAATCCACCCACATATTTGAAAACAAAACAGTTTTGGTCTGTTTTGGCTTGTAAATGGTGCTTGGTTTCTGCATAGTTCTCTCCTGATTCACACGAGATGACTTTTTCACTGGAAAAATAAATATTATGGATAGAGGACTTGTAGTTTAGCCAGAAGCCAAGATTAGAAATGCCTAATGGCGGATTTGGTTTTATAAAAACAAAAAACAAAATTTGTCTTCTCCAGATGTTAACCGATGGACTGGATTACTTGTGGGTTATTGTGATGTTTTTATCAGCAGTTTGGACTCTCATTCTGACGGCACCCATTCGCTGCAGAGCACCCATTGCTGAGCAAAATCAACAAAATGCAATGCAATTATGATTTCAGAGAATATTGCTTTATTTTAGGTAAACTGTCCAAATATACACATCTCACAAAATATCAAAATTCAGATTTCAGTTGTTATAGATGAGATAGATGATGTCAAATCTGTCAAGAATTACAGAACTATGAATATGTGTCGGAGTGACAAACATTTTCATCTTTGAGGTACTGTATCCTCACAATATTATATATGTGACCCTGGACCACAAAACCAGTCGTAAGGGTAGCGTTTGTATTTAAAGCTTGAGATTTCTACATAATCTGAAATCTGAATAAATAATCTTTCCATTGATGTATGGTGTTGTTATGATAGGACAATATTTGGCTGAGATGCAACTATTTGAAAATCTGGAATCTGAGGAAGCAAAAAAATCTAAATATTGAGAAAATCATCTTTAAAGTTGTTCAAATGAAGTTCTTAGCAATGCATATTAACTAATCAAAAATTAAGTTTTGATAATATTTACTGTAGGAAATATACAAAATATCTTCATGGAACATGATTTTTACTTAATGTCCTAATGATTTTTGTCATAAAAGAAAAATCGATAATTTTGACCCATACGGTGTATTTTTGGCTATTGCTACAAATATACCCCAGCGACTTAAGACTGGTTTTGTGCTCCAGGGTCACATATAACTCTGCTGCCCTGAACAACAGAACAGGGTGCTGCATAGCTTTGCCACAGTGTTGTGTTTTCTTGCTACCAAGGGAAAACTAAACAAAATGGTTCTGGTTGTACAGTATGTGCGTCAGGACGCACGCCTACGTAGTGGAGCTTGAAGTGCCTTCTGGTGCCGAATGTTTTTACTCAAGCATACTTGCTCGCAAATACCTTTTTTGGTCTACCTGATGGATTCGCAAATGTTTTCGTTAACATTGTTGACTGTTGCAGTGACAGTTTGCATATATAAAAGTCAACTTCTGTACACATTTGGTTGTGAAGGGTGTAGAGATATATTCATTTCTCATGTCATTTCAGAGATCAAGTCTTCGTGGCCAGAGACAGACTTTCCCGGACGCAGGGTCCTGCAGTATGAAGTCGAAAATCAAACGGTTGACACTCCCAGAGCAGGTGGGCAACAAATGTTTTATAGCGTTTGCATTTCAGAAAATGTTAAATCTCATATTTATATTTAAGATTGTATGGTGTGCAATTTATTGCTTGTTTTGTGGTGATTTATACAAACTACTAAGAGTGAGAGTAAATATTTCCCCAAAGGCCAATGCTTGAAAGATATACAACATTTACACAGTAAATATATTTGTGTGTGTTTGTAGCTCTAGGCTACCATGGTTGCATGTAATATATTCTCTAAACTCCTCTTGTGAAAATTAAGTCTGCTTCATTGTGTTGAATTTGCACTAAATGTCTAAATATCTAAACATCCTTAAACTCAAGGTATAATTGCTTTAGATGCAAAGGTAAACATTTTAAAAGTTCTTCGAGTTTATGCTTAAAACAAGAACAAATGTATGTCAATTGTGGTTTGAAAACGTTTTTTTTCTGTGCCCATTTGCATGTTTAATTTAAGTTCTTGTTTAAATCATAAACTCACTTTATTTTAATTGATTTCATTCTTAACAATACTTTTTATCTGATGCTATTTTGATTCTCAAGTAAATGTGTATCGATTTTAAAATTAGAATCAGAATCAGAGAGAGCTATAGGGTGAATCCCATTTCTCTCTTACCCCTTCCCCTACCCCTTCGTCTTACCCCTAGCCCTTGTCCTTCGAAACCGAGTGGTAAGCGCTAGGGGTGAAAACATACCCCTATGAAATGAGACGCCACTTGGTTACTGTTATGTCATCAAACATCGTCGCTAGCTGCTGCTACGTCACCAGAGGTGATAAGTGTTGATCACGAACGTCTGCAAGTGTGTGTTTGTAGATTGCGTGGGTTTTAGTGATGTTTTCTCTATTCAGAGAAACGCGGGACTGTTGTGCAAATCAGCAATGTAACGTTAGCATGGAAAACTAGCGATTTTTTAAAACGTTTCAATTAAGAGCATGGTTGCAAATATATATGTACAGGAGGCTGGGTGTAGAGCACAAAACAAGACCGTCAACATTTTTAAATAAATAATTTAAGCCAAAAAAACGTACATTTATGGGACTCTCTGGATGATCTGGCCGCAGTGTGTTCTGGGTACCCCTTGGTTTCAAGTAAGCTCACGAAAATGCTTGGTTTTAAGGGGTATCTACCCCTTCCACTTACCCCTACCCCTCGATCAAAACCAGAATTGGGATAGCCTTTACTCTCACATAATCGCGCAAAACTAAGGGGAAGGGGTAAGGGGAAGGGGTAAGACAGAGAATTGGGATTCACCCTTATTGGCAAGTGTATTTGCACACACAAGGAATTTGTCTTCTTGGTGTTAGGAGCTTCCAGTACAGAAAGTACAAACATAGTGCAGACAACATTTAATTGAGGTAATAAAAACACACCAATAATGAAGCGAATAGACAATAATTATGAATAACAATAGTAATAAAATTAAAATATTCAGAAAAGAAAAATGACCATAGACAGAACTGTGAATGTGCATGTCTCCTATATACAGATGAAGGTTTGATGAGTTATTTACAGATGTACAGTACTGGGGTGTGTTATGTGTTGTTCAGGTCGGATATGGCCTGGGGGTAAAAACTGTTCCTGTGTCTGGCTGTTTTGGTGCTCAGTGCTCTGTAGCGCCGGCCAGAGGGCAACAGTTCAAGAGGGAGTGAGCTGGGTGTGAAGGGTCTAGATTTACTTTCTTAGCCCTTTTCCTCACTCTGGAGGTGTAAAGTTATTTGAGGGTGGGCAGAGGGGCACAGATAATCCTCTCAGCAGTCCTGGTTGTCCGTTGTAGTCTTCGGATGTCTGTTTTTGTAGCTGAACCAAACCAAACAGTTATAGATGAACACAGGACAGTCTCGATGGTGGCAGAGTAGAACTGTTTCAGCAGCTCCTGTGGCAGGTTGAACTTCCTCAGCTGGCGAAGGAAATACAGTCTCTACTGGGCCTTTTTTGCAATAGAGTCAATGTGAGTGTCCCACTTCAGGTCCTGGAAGATGGTGGTTCCCAGGAACCTGAATGACTCCACTGCAGTCACAGTGCTGTCTATGATGGTGAGTGGGGGGAGTGCAGGGGGGTTTCTCCTGAAGTCCACGATCATCTCCACTGTTTTGAGTGTGTTCAGCTCCAGGTTGTTAAGAGTGCACCAGACAGCCAGCTCTCACCCTCCTGTCTGTAAGCAGACTCATCTCCATCCTTGATGGACTGTAGTGTCATCTGCGAACTTCAGGAGCTTGACAGAGGGGTCCTTTGAAGTGCAGTCATTTCTGTAGAGGGAGAAGAGCAGTGGGGAGAGAACGCAACCTTGAGGGGCGCCAGTGCTGATGGTGAGAGCTCTGGATGTGAGTTTGTCCAGCCTCACTAGCTGCTACCTGCCTGTCTGTCAGGAAGCTGGTGATCCACTGACAGAGGAGGTGGGCACAGAGAGCTGTGTTCTGAGAGAAGGTCAGGCATGATGGTATTGAAGGCCGAGCTGAAGTCCACAAATAAGATCCTTGCGTAATTCCCAGGTTTGTCGAGGTGTTGCAGGATGTAATGCAGTCCCACATTGACAGCGTCATCCACAGATCTGTTTGCTTGAAGAGGATCCAGCAAGGGTCTAGTGATGTCCTTCAGGTGACAGTCTCTCGAGTGACTTCATGACCACAGACGTGAGAGCGTCAGGTCTGTAGTCATTAAGGCCAGTGATTTTGGGATTTTTGGGGATGGGAATGATGGTGGATTGTTTGAAGCAGCAGGGAACTTCGCGCAGCTCCAAAATAGTCTCTATTTTGTGTTTCCTTCAATATATTCCTTAATTACTGTTTGGGGGTCTTAAAAAGGTTTTAAAAGTCTTAATTTCATCTTGATAAAACCTGCATAAACCTGTTAATGAAATAAATGTCACTTAACGGAGTGTTATTTGCAAATAAATGAACATGTATTATAGTTAAAAAAATTATATTAAAGCCGATCAGCTGAACTTTGACTTTGAGTGATTTTTGACACACTTAAGTAGGACTTCAGTACATCTCTATATGTAATTTCTTAATTACTTCTATTGTCTTTATACATTGACTTAATGTACTTTTTAAACGTGTACTTAATGTGTTAAGTAACACAGTCATGAAAATGTCTCTCTTTACATCACTTAAGTGGACTTTTATTTTATTAACAGCATTATTTCATTATTTCATTAAGTGGACTATTATTTCATTACATTAAGTTTACACTTAAGTAAATTCTTTTAAAAGTCATTATTTCCTTAAGTATTATGTTAAAGTGTACTTCTCTTTCACAAGAGTCTGCTTGACCTTCGGAGAGCTGAGTTAATCTGACAAGGCCACACGTTGCTGAGATATATGAATTACTGTAGCAAAACAGAAACAAGGACATATAAAAGGGGTGGAAGAGAAAACATACACTGTCCAGAGATATCAGGAGGCTATATTAAACATAAACAGACGTCAAGAACAGACGCTCTACTGCCTCATCTGGAAACCACTTACAGGCATCGATCTCAGACAAATACCTCTGTTGTTATTATTGTAGTTCTGTTGCAGTTTGTGTATTATGCAGACAAAGTACTGAGATCACAGCATGATCTGTCTGCTTTAATCTGCAAGCAGTTTAAATAATGGCGAACACCACAGAATGGATGCTTGCAGCACTGTTAGTTGCCAGAATTAGACCTGTACACTCAAGCATTGAAGATAAACAGTCTTCAAATCAGGGATGCCAGGGATAAAGTGAATCAAAACACTATCAAACAAGATCTTGTGATATAGAGAATCTGATTTCCCCAATGAACAGGTCAAATCAAAGAGTGTTAGAACAAATGACATGAATTATTGACTGCGTTTACATGCGCACGAATAATGCGATTATTTCCAATAATCAGAGTAAGGACTTAATCGCGCTATGATGTTTACATGTCACAAGCAAAGCTCTTACTCCTGTTTACATGCAAACTCTATTATTCTTGTGTTGTATTCTTATTGCATGTGTTCCTGTGGCTCATTGCGTTAGCAGCGCAAAGGTTGTGGGTTCGATTCCCAGGGAACACATGTACTGACATAAAATGTATAACCTGAATGCACTGTAAGTCGCTTTGGATAAAAGCGTCTGGTAAATGTAAATGTATTCTTATTATTCACTAAGAATTGTGGTTAATTTTTTTACTGCCATTATTCACATACCCCATTGCACAGCACAAATGCTGGACTCATAAAGAGCAGGTGTGTTTACTGGCCGCTGTTTTAATTTATTTACATCTAATGCATAATGATTTTGTATGGCTGTATTGCACGCTTTTTCGGCGCCATAGAAATGTGATGGAATCAGTTTGCCTATACGCTGCCGTCGCGTTCTCACCGTTTCTGGATGAGGGTAAGGTGGCAGCGAGTTGTGTTTTCCCCAGAAATGCATTGCTTTCTTCCCCTCCATCCATCATTCCTAGTCTGCGTATTATTACAGGTGCGCGTCCCGTCATTCATGTGTTTGCATGCCTGTATATTTAGATTAAAATCGGCGTACGCCACCTATGTTAATATGATTATGCTTGCTGCGATTATGAGCTTAATCGCATTATTTAAATCGAAGTATTGCGTTTACACGAGGTAATGATTAATCGCAATATTTTCAAAATCTCATTATAATCGCATTAAGAGGGTGCATGTTAATGCACTCAATTGGCTCAGAGATGAATATGATTAAAACCTGAATAATTAGGTTTCTCCACATTACTACTCCCATACGCATACATGCAATAACAAAATATTCTACCTAATTCTACTGAATGTGCACTTGTAGTGTCCTTCAAATCTTAAAAGTATGTATTTTTTTAAAGTACTTGGAGATAATATAATATGAATAAACTAAAAGGCCACTTAAGTGACTTAAAGGAGTCATCAGATGCCCATTTTCCACAAGTTGATATGATTCTTAGGGTCTTCATGAAAAGGCTATAACATAATTTAGTTAAAATTTCTCAATGGTAGTGTAAAACAACATCTTTTTACCCTGTCAAGAACATCTGTTCACAGTTTCGGTGCATGTCCCTTTAAATGTTAATGAGCTCTGCTGACCCCGCCCCTCTCCTTCCGTGGAATGACAAGCCTTCTCTGAGGCTTTAGCCGCATTTAGTCGATTTGCAAATATTAATAAAAAAAACGTTATACTCACTTCATCTGTAGGTGAAGCTGGATTACAAATGATTTGCGCGAACTTAAACGCATTTAGGTAGATAGGGGGTGCATTCCCTTTAAAAACAAACGTAATCCACTGCATCTTTATCGGTTCGGATGTCGGGAGTAAATGATCGACGGCTATGTTCATTATTACATCCAACAACAAAACACCTCAATCGGAGTCACATGTTCCGGCAGTGAAACAATGGCGGACTTGTGACAGCTCACTCAGGGCGGGTCTGAGGTAAAACACCAGTGTCAGTCAACAATCGCAGAACTACGTCATTCTGCCAAGAATTTCAGAACAGCCTGATCTAAGAAAGTGATTATTATCATTGGGGATTTCTTAACCCTTTACGATTCCTGTCAAAATTAGCCTAAAACGCCTAAAAAAGGCATACCCAAAGTAAATTGCATGCTGTTCTTGGGCCATTTGGGTGATATGCATGGTGTTGGTCTCCTTTGAAAGGTGACACTCTGAGGTTTGTTTCTCAACAGTCAGAATCACTGTAAGTCTTACTGATATTGAGTAATAGCACTTTGAATACACTAAAAAAAGAAAAAAATAATTCCGCCTGCATTGCTTAATAAATGAATAAAATAGAAGCCTGCAGATGACTATAGCTGGGAGGTATGAGCTGGAAAATACATTGGGATCACAGAATGAAGCCTTACCAAGCCAAATTTACCATTTAATAAACAATATATTAGAAAATTAGTGTTTTACACAAGTTTATCTAATTTTATGTCTAGGCGCTTCCAAAAAAAGTACACTTGGGAGACTCCAAACGACGCTTTGTAACCAACGACACATACAATGCTGTAATTCTTGAATGCTTTAATGTACAGTCATCATTTTGGGCTCTAATGAAAGGTTACACTTAGAGCTATTCAGTTTCTCATCCAGATTCACTGTCAATAATTGCTGACACAGTAACTGAAGCATAAACACATTATAGTGACATTTAGTTATAGAATCCAAAATGTGTCCACTTTTAAAATTACATATATATTTATAATTTATAATCAAAATATTTTTTTCCTATATTTCTATTTCTGTACATAGTACATTATTTAATTTGTGGGTTTTTTCTTATATTGTTGTTATATTGCATCCCTACTGTGTTATTCCTATGTATGTCTGTACTATCATGCATGTCTGCATTATGCCAACAAAA
The DNA here is from genome assembly GCA_027422435.1 of Schizopygopsis pylzovi. Taxonomy (NCBI): domain Eukaryota; kingdom Metazoa; phylum Chordata; class Actinopteri; order Cypriniformes; family Cyprinidae; genus Schizopygopsis; species Schizopygopsis pylzovi. The sequence continues at coordinate 44,481,917 of CM049819.1, read as the reverse complement.
AGTGGTCTGATAAAGACACTGATTGTACATGCTGTGTTAAAAGTATCTTAAAATGGTTTACACAGTTGAAATCACAAGAATCTCAGCTTTCCATGGATATATGACATGTCCAACTTTTGTTTTGTTGAGTTTTTGTGTCTGACGACTTTACCCTGTCACCACTAGGCGTCCCGCCGGCGGTACGCTGGATTCTTTTAAAAAGCACTGGGTGGATTTTATTATTATATGGTGGATGTGTAAACACACATTTATGCTCAAACAACATGTAAAAGTTAATTTTACATCCGATGACCCCTTTAAAGAGAGTCACTTTCATGACTGTTTCTTAACACACTTAAGTAAACTTTTAAAAAGCGGCCTTTGTAATAATGTCAAATTAAAAGTTTTTGTACATTTAAAATCATTATGTTTTAATAATCTTTTGTCACGTTTTAAAGAAGTACACTTATTTTGATGTGTGGACTAACATACTAAAGCTTGATTATAATCATAACTGTAATGTGTTGTTTGATATTACACGTTAAAGTTAATTGAAATTGAAATGTACATAATTGCATATTTATGATTACAAATGTGTAGTTAGAAATAGACTTAAATACATGACATACAAGTTTCAACAAACATTAAATTCAAGTATATTTTAGTTTTTAGCAGTTCTTCAAAAGCATTGTTAGCTAACTATGGTCACACGTTTCATTGAACTCGACGGTAACGACATTTCAGACACACACCCCAGATAAAGACTCATTTATTTACTAGTTTTCTCTCTCACATATATGCAAGTGTTCATACATGAACAGCTCTTAGTTCTCCTGAGTGCTGTCCTATTTGAGCTGGTCAAAATGATTGACGAATGACTCTTGAATTGAACGTGCATGCTCTTAATCAGCTGACACTCTCGAGTCTGAGACGAGAAGCATTGAGTTGATACAAGAGCACTTACAGAAAGCATTCACTGCTGGTTTATAGTGGAGGGTAAAAAGGGTCATTACGAATAAGTCAAGCAATTTTGTTACTGTATTAAAGCAATGCAAAAAGTACTTAAGTTTTAACCCTCTGGTGCTTCTTGATTAGCCAACTAGTCAAAAATTACTTATTTTTTTCTGTTAAATAAATGTACTATATTTTAGTTTCATAATGTTTGATACTGTTTTTTTAACGATACTACATTATATTTATGCTGTAGTCTATTTATTAACTTTTAAACACTTTTTGAGCATAGAAAAAAAAGATAAATATGATTTAAAAAAAAGATAAATCTTAAATGCTTTTGAGCGCAGACTTAAGTTTGGTCTTTTTAAAGAAGGCAGATTATTGCTGAAGTGAAAAAACAATAAAATAGTAAAGTAAAAAACAATAAAATAGTAAAGTAAAAAATTATAAAATAACAAATGGAAGTTTATATTTTATGTCTAAATCTAAACAATTTGTGTTTCAAATCTTAGGCTGATATCTAAAAAAATGCTTTTAATTAATAATTTGTTATCACAGTGAAATCCGTTTTTCATAAGTCTCCAACTCTAATGGAAAATCTGAAGACTACAAGTGTGACTATTTTTTCAGAACCATTTAACTTTTTCAAATCATGTCCATGATTTGTGCGTGCGTGCGTGCGTGCGCGTGCGTGCGTGCGTGTGTGTGTGTGTGTGTGTGTGTGAGTGTGAGTGTATGTTTATGTGGTTTATGAGGACACACATTTGTATAATGGCATGGGTATGACAGGTATTACAAGAAGAAGGTGATTTATGAGGACATTTTCAGTGTCCCCATCATTCAAAAGGTTTATAAATCATACAGGATTAGTTTTTTTGAGTAAAAATGCACAAAGTTTCCTGTAAGGGGTAGGTTTAGGTGTAGGGTAGGTGTAGGGCAATAGCACATACAGTTTGTACAGTATAAAAAACCATTACGCCTATGGAGAGTCCCCGTAAACCATAAACACCAACGTGTGTGTGTGTGTGTGCGTGCGTGCGTGCGTGCGTGCGTGCGTGCGTGTGTGTGTGTGTTTTAATATTAAAATTCAGGTTAGCATTGTTGTTAAAGGTTAAATCGTGTTTCTTTCACCTTGTCTCATTTTGTGAGTATGCGACTATAATAGGTACCTCATCAATTCAAGAGCGCTAGCTAAAATGCCCCGAGTTAATGACTGCTCTCAATGTCAGATCAATGGATGAAAGGCCACTGGCACAATCTCCAGTATTTTGCTCGTCTGTTAGAGCTGAGCAATATTACGTTTAATAGGTGCAGTTCCTTAAACTGCTCTTCTATAATTAGAGGAGATTATGTAATAAGTCTGAGATTGATTTCTTTTCTCTCTCTCTCTCGTCCTCGCCATTGTTTTTGTTCCTTATAAAAGGACGAGACGGCAGACCCTGTCTTCAGACGAGAATCCTTTGAGGTTTGTGTTGCTTGGCAACTGAATGCTAAATTTTGGGAGTGCGTGTGTTTGTGGAGAGCCGTGTGAGAGCGGGAGCTTAGATGAAGGAGACAGAGGCAGAGAGAGAGAGAGAGAGAGGTGGGAGGAAATAAATAATGAGAAGGAAAGGGAAGCTGCTATTTTTAGGCATGTCAGTAATCATTGCACATGATGTTCTTTGCGTTGGCCAAATATGTTGTGTACATTTCAGAAGGAGTAGGTGGCTAGAAAATCCCTCACAGACAAGCACAATCACTTAAAACAAATCATGCTGCAACATTTTTGACTGTGTGGTAATCAGACCTCGAGTGTAACCTCTTCTGACATGACACATTAAGGTCACATGGCATAAGCACAAGTAATTTATTTCAGTTGGATATGATTTGCCCAGTATTTAGGGAACGTGACTCTAATAAGCCCATGGACCAAATAAATCCTCTCGATGGTTAGAAATATTTAAATAACATACATATTATAATTTAAAATATAAAACAGAAATATAAAAATGACAGAAGCATGAGAGAAATATTTCAAAATAATTCAAATGTCTGTTAACGTCATTAAAATTTTTATTTTGAGAAAATAAAATCTCGTGATCTTGAGT
>CM049819.1:44471397-44473897 GCA_027422435.1 Schizopygopsis pylzovi | reverse complement strand
GTCTCAAGTTTAAAGCTGTACTGGGTGCGCTAATGAGCAAGTTTACTACATCAGAAAAGCCACATGGAGCTGGTTATTTGATGCAAATCTCAAAATGTGTTACTTTACAAATCATGCACTATGCTAAAAGGTCATAACAGAGTATTGTCCAGGAAACCGCATAAAAATAAGTCTTTATTAATCGGTAATATGCCACTGTAATCATAATTTGTGTGAAAAGGAATCAACTTTGTTGCTTGGTACTGTTATAAGTGTTCACTTCATCTGAAAACTGCAGTGGATTGTATTAATAGGTATATTTTTGGAATTTAGTAAAAAGAAAAATATTTTTTTTGTTGCACTGATATGTTGGTAAGTAGACGAGTTTGAGACTACAAAAAATTGCTAATATAGAGAACAAGTGTAAAATTTTCCACAATCCTAGTATTTTCCGTTATCTGGATTGCCTTAAAATCGTTCACATGCTCTGCCTTCTAATTTACACACTTTCTCTATTTTTGTTGGAGTCAAACACCGTCTTATCTGTGCGTCTTTCTCACAGAACCCCAAGACGTTCCCCCTGGGAGAGGGAGTATTTTTAGCAGTTGCACTTCTGTGTTGCTTGTCATCTCTTTGGTCCCTCCTTTTTTTCCATATTTCCTAAATCAAGTCCATGGGAAAGATGTATCCTCCACCCAGTTTCTCACTTTAGCTCTGTTGCCATTGGCTTCCAGCCGCTGCTCGTCAACATTTCACTGCCCTGGGGAAGACGTCGCCATAGTAACAGCCTTCGCTGAGGCAGCTCGTCAGGACGGGTTTTCAGCGCCATTCAGATTTACATAAAGCCAAAACATGTCTTTTGACAGAAGAAGATGGAGAGATGACAAAAAGAGGAAGGGAATCAGATGGAGGATAGAGAGAGAGAGTGAGATAGCAAAGGGAAAAAAGATGAGAAAGAGAGAATTTATGAAAAATAAATCATTGTAAGTAACTAAGGAGGGGTGACGTTGTTCTGTCTGGGATATAAAGGGCAAGACAGAAAATGATCCATGCGCACGTGTTTGCTTTTGTTAATGGAAAATGTTATTGCTCAAAGTCAAAGGAGATGTGATGGTACTTTAGTGAAACACAATAGAGAACCTCAACTTGTCTTTTCTAAAATATCTTAGAAAAAAAAGAAACAAATGTACACAGCCATAAGAAACAGCTATACAATTAATGTGGATAGTAGCAACGTCGTCTCATGAGTATTATTTGATGTAAAACGTGGTTCGCATTATTTGATGTAAAACGATCAATACTGAAGTATTGGCAGCATCTATCATGTCCAAGTTTATCTATGGATCAAGATTGAATCTATGGATATTTCATTAATATGTTGATTCTGATGTATTTATGATCAATGAGATTTTATTTCAGTTCTGTTTATTATACACACGTTGGCTTATTCACTTAATTTGAAATTCTAACATTTAATATTATAACATTTTCTGTGACTGTCATTTCAAATGATAAAGTCATTTTAAATAAGACTACACTTTAAAATAAGAACAAATCAAATCCATTACTTACACGGTGTTTTTCTGTATATCCTGTGATAAAAACAACCATAAAATGAATCCGAAATGCACAATTAAATAATCATGAACATAATCTATTTTATTCTAGAGTTGTAATCGAAATGTTCAGAAGCTATATGACTGCTGTGTGAGGAACAAATAAAAAATTATAAGAATAAAAATAATAAATATTTAAAGATATAGTAGAGGGGTTTTCAAAGTTAAGCTATGTATGTCACTGTACTTTTTTTAAAAGTGGTTTTGTTGAGGTTTGCGGATAAGCTTAAGAGACCTAAAATATTTCTATAAAAATTTACTTATATAAATATGGATTAAATATAATGGCTATATAAATATTTTAAATTTCTGTTGCTGTATATACATAATACTGCTTGTGTTTTAGATGCTGCCTGTATATCCATATTGTACTTAACAAATTACAAAGTTTCATATGAATACCGATATATAAGCACAGAGATCAGGCTCAGGTGATGTTGTGCTTTAATGAGAATTTGATGATAATTACTACTTTTGATTTGAGTTGAGAACTCTTCTGAAACTCATGTTTAGGCAGACACACATGACTGGGGTGACGTAATCTAGAGAGTGGATCTATGTTTCACATGAGTGTGGAGAAGCCAGGCTTCAGCGATGGGCTGCTATAAATAGAATTGAGTTCTGTCATCATTAAAGTTCATATTCCTCTCTGGTGTTATACATGCACTAGCCCAACACACATTCAGCTAAATTGGTTTTGATAATCCAGCGGGCACAATTGTTTCTGATGATTGCATGTCTAAACCATGTGGTGTTTTCTCATAAGCAATCCATGAGTTCCCCGAGGACATCTTTACCAAAGAGCAGCGCAAGAGAGGAGCCATTCTACTGCACGTGCTCTGTGTGAGTGACACATCCATCCATCCATCCCTCCATCCATCCATCCATCCATCCATCCATCCATC
>CM049819.1:44458897-44468897 GCA_027422435.1 Schizopygopsis pylzovi | reverse complement strand
GTCTGTCTGTCTGTCTGTCTATCTATCTATCTATCTATCTATCTATCTATCTATCTATCTATCTATCTATCTATCTATCTATCTATCGATCTATTTATCTACTGACTCTATCTATCTATCTGTCTGTCTGTCTGTCTGTCTGTCTGTCTGTCTGTCTGTCTGTCTGTCTGTCTGTCTGTCTGTCTGTCTGTCTGTCTGTCTGTCTGTCTGTCTGTCTGTCTGTCTGTCTGTCTGTCTGTCTGTCTGTCTGTCTGTCTGTCTGTCTGTCTGTCTATCTATCTATCTATCTATCTATCTACTGACTCTATCTATCTGTCTGTCTGTCTGTCTGTCTGTCTGTCTGTCTGTCTGTCTGTCTGTCTGTCTGTCTGTCTATCTATCTATCGATCTATTTATCTATCAATCTATTTATCTATCTATCTATCCTCTCGTTGCAGGCCGTTTATATGTTCTACGCACTGGCTATCATTTGCGATGTCTATTTTGTCCCGTCGCTGGAGAAGATCTCAGAGGTGAGTGCAGCAGCCTGTCAGACAGGTCAGCTGTAATAAGAATGACAGCACATGTTACTTTCTCTATCGTTCAGAAAATGAAGTGATGACAGCCTTGTTTCCCTGCTCCCACGGGTCAGCACTGATGCTATGTGTCATGAACTCTGGCTAAAAGTGTTAATTAACATGTCAAGATTGGAAGGAGAGCTTCCTTCGGGGAAATTCCCCTTTGTTCACGTTCCTTCAGGAAATTGGCTTTGTTCACGATTTGTCAGGAGCTGTCATGATTTAAGTATTTAAAACTGCAGAGATTCATGCTGCTGGAGAACCCTTGTGGAATAGAAGTACACTTTAGCATACTTTAAAAAAACTTATTTTGGAAATAATATTCTTTAAAAGAATATACTTAAATGTGAACTGAATGCAATGTTTTCTGTCATGTAATTGCTTGCTAACTGCAATAAATGAAAATGCATTATAGTTTAAAACTATATTAAATGCATTTAGCTAAACTTAAGAGTGATTTTTGACCCACTTAAGTTGGACTTTAGTACATATTTATATGTAACTGCATAACAGTTAGTCAACACATCAAAAAAGTGTACTTCATTAAATCATGACAAAACATTAATAAAACATGATTGAAAATGTTCTTTAAAGTAAAATTTTAATTTGGCATTACTTTTTTATAGTGTACTTAAGTGTGATTAATAGTGTACTTAAGTGCAAGATTGTCATGAAAGTGTCTCTGTTTAAGTGATCTTTTATTTCATTAATATTGTATAATCTATAAGTGCAGTTGTTTTGTTAAAGTAGACTGTTAAGATTTGAAGTACACTACAAGTGCACATTCGATACAATTACAGTGGGGGCCAAAATTACTAGAAAACTTGGCATATTTAAGAGGTTTCGGTTGTTTTTGTTGAATTGGCCATTACAATACCCATAAAATGAATGAAATATCTACAAAGTCATCATTATGCTCTATAAACCATATAATAGAGCCATTATAAAGAGATTTAGGTCATTTGCCTTACAAAAAACAAGCTAGGCCTATTTCACTGTCAGTAGCTGCGTTTCCATCGACCTATTTTTATTCGCATTTTAGATTATGGCATTAAAAACGCTGGATGGAAACGGCAAGATGTGCATAAATTCTTAATTTGTTCACATTTGAGAATAAACCTTTTATCCGGTCAGAAAAAATGTGCATAAACTTTGATAGAAACACATTTACCTAATAAAATCCTCCATGCGCTTTAAAAAAGTAATGTGACTTTTCGCTTTGAGACCTGGTAACTTGACTAACCAGCGGACCGATCTCGTTCACAGCATCTATAAGTTGTTATGGTCGTTCTGAAAATCCTGAGGATAGTCTGTCATCAAAGTATTTCTGTATAATTGTCTTACACGACTGTGTTCCCAAACAGCAGCATCCGCCTCCGAACGCAGTGACAGCATTTATTGTGTCTCTTCTGCTCTCTCTGAGGCGCAAATAATTTATTTCATATATGAAAACTATTATATTCAGTGGCTTCTCCTATATTCTTGGTGCTATTAATGCCACAGTTTACCAGGAAGTGACAATTTTGTTCTCTTTGACTCATTGGATGGAAATGGCGCATTATTTGCATATGTTTTATGCAATATTCCAGTTTTGCGCATAAGTTAAATTTGAATCTTTGTATGGAAACATAACTAGTGTCACACAATCATGTTCTTTCACAAAAGAAGCCAAATTACTTGTGTAATCATTGTCAGGTGTGATCGTGGTTAAATTGATGGTGATGCAAGAGTTTTAGGACACAGCTGTGTGATTATTTTGAATGTACAAGGCCTATCCTGCTCATTAAGTGATGGGTAACATCATGGTTTTGTCACTGAGGCCACACCACCAATTAGTATAAATTCAAAGCCTCTAGAACAGTAGTCTTGAACCCACATGTCCTGGAGGGCCAGCTCTGAACATGGTTAAGCTCCAACCAGCTCCAAGGAGCACACTGCTTGGAAGTTCTAGTAATCTGAAGCCTTGATTATGATTAGCCGGATCAGGTGTGTTGATTACCGCCGTGGAGCTCAAGGACTGTGCAGATGCAGTCTAAGCACTCCAGGAAGTAGACTTTGAGACCTCCATGATGCTCTACCAAGTAGTCTTGAAGCACATGTTGCTCTTTGAACATGGTTAAGGTGAAGAAGGAGCAACGGGTTCGACTAAAGGCCCTTTTTGATGCGGCTGGAGTTACCTCCGCATAGTCAAGGATGTGAGATGCAGTCTAAGCACTGCCAAGTAGACTTTAGACCTCCATGATGCCACCAATGTGACGACATCAACATCCGAAACTGGATAGAGATAGGACTTATTGGTAGTAGGTAGCAGCAAAGAAAATCTCAAAATTATGAGTCTTAAGGACTAAAGAAAGACCTCACGAGAACTGTGTGACGAGATCAACATCCGAAACTGTGATAAGAAGGACTTGTTGGTGATATAGCAGCAAAGAAACCATTACTGAAAGTTAAAAATAGAGTGAAATATTTTCAAAAGAATACAAGAAATGGACAAAGGAAGGCATAAAGTGTTGTGGACTGACGAGTCCAAGTTTGAACAGTTTGGCAACAAGTGAAGAGCGTATGTTTGACGGGGGGAGGGGGAGAGATATACAAATTAGTGTCTCTTGCCAACAGTTAAACACGGAGGGGGTAGTATTATGGTGTGGGCTGCAATTTCAGCCTCAGGAATAGGTGACTTAGTGAAAATGTATGGCATCTTGCATAAAAAAGTATAACACAACATTCTGGTGAGGCACGGAGTACTATCTACTATCTTATTGGGCCTGGATTTTTGTCCCAAGAGGACAATGACCCTAAACATTCTTCTAACTATTGCCGGAACTACCTGCGATGGAAGGAATCTGCTGGAACATTGAAAATGATGGACTGGCCCCTCAAAGTCCAGACCTCAACCCCATCGCGAGTTGGGAAATAGACTGGACAGATATATTGTACATTCAAAGAAAAGCCTTTGGCTTGAGTTGCAGAAGGCATTGGATAACATTACTGTTGAAGTTCTCAGGAAATATATTGGCACTATGACAGAGAGATGTGCTGCTGTAATTGCTGCAAAAGGTGGACATACCAAATATTAAAGTTAAAAGTGAATAAAAACAGTATGGCTCACTTCCTGATATTTGTTGTGCTCAGAGCAACCATCTGCATGTTTCATGATCATTATGAAATTAAATCATGTTTTGGAGGCAAAAAAGGTCAATATTTAAATAATTTTGGCCACCACTGTAAGTGCACTTCTTTTTTTTCACAAGGGAAGATTGGTTGAAGTACATGGCACTTGATGCTGTATCCATGAGTGCAGACAAATATCTTGAAACAATGTGTAGGACAAAGAGAAAAGTTTATTAGTTGCGCATTATTACTAGTACTCATGATTAATCATTTATATGATGCTCTTGATTAGAATCTGCAGCTGAGTGAAGATGTGGCTGGGGCGACTTTCATGGCTGCAGGAAGTTCAGCTCCAGAATTGTTTACTTCCTTAATTGGTGAGTTCGCTTTTGCACAATTGTTGAACCTCCACTTCCACATTAGATGCAAGATATGCATATACTACAGTAAATCTTAAGTAATTGAGTTACATTACAAGTAAGCTTTTAATGTAATTAAAAGAGAGCTTTATAACAGTAAAGCGGACAATATAATGCCTATAAATGAAATGCTGTCACTGTATACAGTATCTCATAGAAGTGGGTGCACCCCTCACATTTTTGTAAATATTTTATTATATTTCTTTTCATGTGACAACACTGAAGATATGACACTTTGCTACAATGTAAAGTAGTGAGTGTACAGTTTGTATAACAGTGTAAGTTTGCTGTCCCCTCAAAATAACTCATTTATGTCTAAACCGCTGGCCACAAAAGTGAGTAAAGGTGATGGACTGACCAAGCATGTCTCCAGACCTAAACCCTATTGAGCATCTGTGGGGCATCCTCAAACGGAAGGTGGAGGAGTGCAAGGTCTCTAGCATCCACCAGCTCCGTGAAAACACATGGAAGAGGACTCCAGTGGCAACCTGTGAAGCTCTGGTGAACCAAGAGGATTAAGGCAGTGCTGGAAGAAAATGGTGAATGGATGAAAGATGCATTTATATAGTATACTGTTGTACACAAAAAGCGCTTTACAATCATGTGGGAGGGGGTCTCTCCTCAACCACCACCAGTGTGCAGCATCCACTTGGATGATGCGATGGCTGCCACAGGACAACAGCGCCAGAGTGCTCACCACACACCAGCTACAGGTGGAGAGGAGAGAGAGAGTCATAGAGCCAATCAAGTGTATGCGCTCACCACACACCAGCTACAGGTGGAGAGGAGAGAGAGTCATAGAGCCAATCAAGTGTATGCGCTCACCACACACCAGCTACAGGTGGAGAGGAGAGAGAGACATAGAGCCAATCAAGTGTATGCGCTCACCACACACCAGCTACAGGTGGAGAGGAGAGAGAGTCATAGAGCCAATCAAGTGTATGCGCTCACCACACACCAGCTACAGGTGGAGAGGAGAGAGAGTCATAGAGCCAATCAAGTGTATGCGCTCACCACACACCAGCTACAGGTGGAGAGGAGAGAGAGTCATAGAGCCAATCAAGTGTATGCGCTCACCACACACCAGCTACAGGTGGAGAGGAGAGAGAGATCATAGAGCCAATCAAGTGTATGCACTCACCACACACCAGCTACAGGTGGAGAGGAGAGAGAGTCATAGAGCCAATCAAGTGTATGCGCTCACCACACACCAGCTACAGGTGGAGAGGAGAGAGAGTCATAGAGCCAATCAAGTGTATGCACTCACCACACACCAGCTACAGGTGGAGAGGAGAGAGAGTCATAGAGCCAATCAAGTGTATGCACTCACCACACACCAGCTACAGGTGGAGAGGAGAGAGAGAGTCATAGAGCCAATCAAGTGTATGCACTCACCACACACCAGCTACAGGTGGAGAGAGAGTCATAGAGCCAATCAAGTGTATGCGCTCACCACACACCAGCTACAGGTGGAGAGGAGAGAGAGTCATAGAGCCAATCAAGTGTATGCGCTCACCACACACCAGCTACAGGTGGAGAGAGATTCATAGAGTCAATCAAGTGTATGCGCTCACCACACACCAGCTACAGGTAGAGAGGAGAGAGAGTCATAGAGTCAATCAAGTGTATGCGCTCACCACACACCAGCTACAGGTAGAGAGGAGAGAGAGTCATAGAGTCAATCAAGTGTATGCACTCACCACACACCAGCTACAGGTGGAGAGAGATTCATAGAGTCAATCAAGTGTATGCGCTCACCACACACCAGCTACAGGTGGACAGGTGGAGAGGAGAGAGAGTCATAGAGTCAATCAAGTGTATGCGCTCACCACACACCAGCTACAGGTGGACAGGTGGAGAGGAGAGAGAGTCATAGAGTCAATCAAGTGTATGCGCTCACCACACACCAGCTACAGGTGGAGAGTAGAGAGAGTCATAGAGCCAATCAAGTGTATGCGATCACCACACACCAGCTACAGGTGGAGAGGAGAGAGAGTCATAGAGCCAATCAAGGGTATGCGCTCACCACACACCAGATACAGGTGGAGAGGAGAGAGAGTCATAGAGCCAATCAAGTGTACGCGCTCACCACACACCAGCTACAGGTGGAGAGGAGAGAGAGTCATAGAGCCAATCAAGTGGATGGGGATTATTAGGAGGGCATGATTGACAAGGGCCAGTGGTGGGAATTTGGCCACAAAAAATATTGACACTTTGGGCCCGATTTGGACATTTTCACTTAGGGGTATACTCCCTTTTGTGGCCAGAGGTTTAGACTTTAATGTCTGTGTGTTGAGTTATTTTGAGGGGACAGCAAATTTACACCGTTACACAAGCTGTACACTCACTAATTTACATTGTAGCAAAGTTGAATTTCTTCAGTGTTGTCACATGAAAAGATATAATAAAATATTTACACAAATGTGAGGGGTGTTCTCACTTCTGTGATACTGTATCTCCCAATAGTAAGTAAGATGATATTTGAATACTTAGTTCGTCGATCAAATCTCTGTAATTTCAAAACATATAATCTAATGTTATACAAAGATGATTGAGAGATGAACAAATAAACATTCCTCAAAAGCTTGATGATCATATTTGGGACTCTCATTTGAACATGATTTTTCTAGAAAATGACTTAACTAAGTTGCTTCAGTCTAGTAAGTCTTTATCATGACACATTGCTAACAATATCAAAGTTATTCTTACTTTTACTTTATAAAAATCAGTAAAGATTGCACAGCAAAAAATAAACAAAAAAATAAACAAACTCATGAACCAAGAGCTGAAGGTGGTCTTTTATACTAAAAGGACTTTTACTTGCTAAACAAGTGTAAACTAATCAGTCAGATGACAGAAAACATGTAGTAGATTGTGTACAACGATTTTTTCAACAAAGTTTTGATCATTAATTTAAAGACCTTTGAAATTTGCATATAATATATGATGCAGTAGGTTTTATAGGTTTAAATGACCAAACGGTGCATTTCTGGGATGAATATTAATATATTTGACCTATTCCTCTGATTTCAAAATTGATACCACACAGTAAAATGTGCAATCAATGTAATTTTGCATCGCATATGTGACCATTGTTCACGTGCTTGACTGGCAGGTGTGTTTATTACGAAGGGAGATCTCGGCGTCGGCACCATTGTTGGGTCGGCTGTCTTCAACATACTGGTCATCATTGGAGTGTGTGGCATCTTTGCCCGTCAGGTAGTCATCTTGCTCATCAAAGTATTCAAATGAGCTACAAAATATTAATGATAAGATGCACACGTAAAGACTTAGTTTGCCCTTGTTCATTGGAATCACAGTGAAGACTTAAAATATGCATATTGCCACAGTTTCTTGTGTGTTTTGTTCATTTCTGCTCTAGACGGTGGCCCTGACCTGGTGGCCTCTGTTCAGAGACTCGCTGTATTACATCTTCTCAGTGCTGGCCTTGATTTTGGTGAGTCTATGTGTTACTGTACATATGAGAGAGGGAAAAGGATAGGGAAACAGTATAACTATTACGAACATGGCTTTAATAATGACTGCCAGCACTAGTCTGTAGATTTACTTCTGTCATGAATTCATCAGAAACTTCTTGTCATTTTACCACTTTGTTTTCTTCATTTTATCCAGGTTATCTATGATGAAAGAGTTGTATGGTAAGTCTCATAACTACACCCATGTCCACATGCTCATCAAGCGGATGAGAAACATTGTATTGTATTGTACTTGCAGAGGTATTACAGTACTGTAATTATCTAGAAGCATTAGGAAGTTAATATCATTGATGAATTGCTTTTTTGATGAAGCGTTTGCTAAATGCATGAATGTAATGTTCACGAACACATATGGGAGCTGTTTTAATAATCTTTGTGTCATTAATGCATTGTTACAGGTGGGAATCCATGCTTCTGATCTCCATGTATGGAGTCTACATCCTTATCATGAAGTGAGTATCGTGCAGTTCTTTAGTGCAAATACTGAATACCTTCACAGTGCATTTAGAGAGTGTAGTGAATTAATGAATAGTGTTCTTAAATATTGTGGCTCCTCTACGTTTATAGCTGTAATGCAACTGAATATGGAGCTATTGTTTCAGCTCCGGGAATTATTTATTAAATATTCAATATTGCTTGATTGAAGTAATATTAATATTTAACTTACGATTTATACTTTAAGTGCTCGTCCAGCGATCACTACATCAGTATATCTCTATTAAATCTCGCTTCTATTGCCTCATGGCCACGGGACAATAAAACGAGATTAATACATCTCTCAAATTCGAGCTAGGTTACGTTCTCTTTTTGGCAAATAAGGATAAAATACTTAAAATCACATTCCAGAGACAATTCTTTATAAAACGAAACAAGGTTTATTTACAATACTAATATTCTAACATACGTAATACACACAAACATACGGGAGTTTTGAGGTTAAGGTTGATTCAATAACATTCTTTCCTATTTCATAACTTAACGAACCAGCAAAGATCACGAAAAATGCCTAGGCTTTTTACTGCATTCAGATCAAATTTACCAGTTCAATCAGAGTTAGGAATGCTTAGTTTGTTATACTTGCTTTCTGTTAGTTTAAGCAGGCTGTTGCTTTAGTTTCGTTTGCCCGCGTGAGTTCGACGTGTTGCTTCGGTCCTTTGTTTCGGGTGTCACGTGGTCAGTTCCGCGCGTTGCTCTGGGAAAACTCTGCTGCGTGACGTCACGGGAAGCTCTCCTCTGCAGTCGTTGAGTTCGTTGCTCTGTGATGTTACGGCTTTGGCCCGGTCTTGGACTTCTTCAGATGGTTGGTTTCAAGGCGAGCGTCCAGCGGACCGGCGCGCGTTGGAGGGCGCGGTTGCGAAAGCAGGAAGCGAGTTCAGGAGCACAAGATAGGTTCGAGAGAGTCAAGAGAGATTCAAGAGAGACGAGAACGCGGACGCGCCTCGTCTTTTGAACTGTCCGGTTTTGGACATCGCCCATAGGCGGCTGGTCCAATCAGAGTGTCGGTATGGGGCGGAGCCCCGCCCGTGTCCAGGCTTTCTGCCCTCGTTACACTTTGTGATGAAAAATGTAACTTTTACCCATGTATTAAAACTCTTATCAGGTTTACACATTTATAATATCACCACATTCGTTATCTTACTGATTCATACATTTTTGCAACCGTTCATACAAGTCTAAACACTGCAACCTACACATTCCAGCTTAAAGCACGATTAGAAATCAGCCCACGTTTTCCTAAATAATTCATATTCCACAAGCATATGAGAGAAAGAGTACAACATGAATATCCATATGTTTCTTGTGTAGATGTTTTTGAAAGTCATGAAATGAACGAATGTCTTTTAGAAACGTTCCCGTCACATTCCTTTGTTCTTGTGACCGAAAGAAAGTGCGCGCTTTTGCTGCTGGATGAGGGGGAGGGGTTTTAGAGAGACGCTGATTCCTTTGGTGACCTGTAGCGCCAGTTGAATTCCTGCCGACATACGTTACATAGCCCATTTTAGAAGATATTTCAAGATTTTCTGAAACACCAAACCCAGGTCCATTCTTTTTTCACACACTTCATCCCACAATGTATGCTAGAACACTGTGAAAATTTATCATTTTGGTCTTGGTTGTCAGTAAAGGATTACAGATTAACATTGAAAAGACAAGGAGGACTGGAATTGAGAACCGCTGGGACAAGAGAACATAGAAGAGGAAATGGAGATCAGGGGCAGAAGTATCGAAAATGTCACAGAGTTTGTGTACCTGGGTAGTTTACTGACCTGGGACAATGATTGCAACAAGGAGATCAAGAGGAGAATAGCAAGGGCATTTGGAGTAATGGTAGGGTTTAAGACAATATGGAATAGCAAGCATATCAGCACAAAGACCAAAATCAGCATAATTAGGACATGTGTGATGAGTGTGTTGC
>CM049819.1:44416397-44451397 GCA_027422435.1 Schizopygopsis pylzovi | reverse complement strand
GCCGCTCCCTTCTGAGCGGCGGAGTTCCCTCTCATTCTGAGGAATGAGTTCTCCGCTCCTCAGAGCTCTGTGATAGGTCGCTCTCCGTGCTGGTCGAGCTAGCATTGCTCCCCTCACTATAGAGGGTTATCTATGAGCATGCCGCTCCCTGCTGAGCGTCTGAGTTCCTTCTCATTCTGAGGAATGAGTTCTCCGCTCTCCAGAGCTCGTTATAGGTAGAGCTAGCATTGCTCCCCTCATTAGAGGGTCATCTTTGAGCATGCCGCTCCCTGCGGAGCGTCTGAGTTTCCCTCTCATTCTGAGGAATGAGTTCTCCGCTCTCCAGGGCTCGCCGTCGGTAGAGCTAGCACTGCTCCCCTCAACCGGAGGGTCACCTATGAGCTTGCCGCTCCCTTCTGAGCGTCTGAGTTCCCTCTCACTCCGAGGAATGAGTAGTTCTCCGCTCCAGGGCATAGAACGTTCTTCTAATAAGTGCACACGCGAGACTCATGGGCACTTTCTAAAATGCACTCAGTGGTAAGTTCCGCACATTGCAAGATTCTGCGTTCTTTCTAAAAATCCTGAAATGGTACCGGTTACTCGCATAGCATGCGTGCCCTATGTTTTGAAGTTGTGTTAAAGCCCCGGCTTGTGCCTTGAAATGCCCCGGTCTCTCATAGTCCCATATATGTATGGGTCCAAAAAAAAAGGAAATTGAAAGTTTGTGTATGCATGACCAATGCATCGGTTCTGTTGAGACAGTTCCCTCGGTAATGTTTTGAGATTGCAAGTTTGTAACCCCTGCAGTGAAATGCGGCCAGGTTCTCAGTGAGCCAGGTGCCTGGCCATATCCCCTTAAAGGAATTGCGTTTTTCTGATTGCAATGACTTTGAGCTCTACCCTAGGCACCGGTAATCCTCGGCACCTAGAACAGGTAAGTACTAGGTATGCAGCTCGGGCCTTTGGCCGAATTGCGTTTGATAATATGCACTGACAGCCATGCAGCCGGTCTCTCATGGGCAACTGCCTGTAGCCGGTTTTGAGCTGGCTTGGTGCTCACCTTGTTTTGCATGAAATTGCACTTGCATTCCTCCTAGCATGCATGTATGTTGAATTGGTGTATAACGTTCCCCGTAGCGACCCCTAGGGGACGCAGTTCGAGTTCCTCATAGCATGGGAACGTCTCAGGTTACGTATGTAACCATGCGTTCCCCGAGTTTGGGAACGAGACACTGCGTCCCCTAGGCTTCGGGCCATAGCTTCGGATGTATGCTTCTGACGAAGAAGCTGATGATGTATTCTCCCGGCGGCACTTAATATTGTGGCACGCGGTAGTGACGTCATAGCATGCATGTATGTTCTGCCAACAGGTGGTGTTTGTTACATATGTATCTTCAGACCGATGTCACGCTGAGGGCGTTCCTCCGTAGCATGACCCCTATGGTACTGCATTGTGTCTCGTTTTGCCACTCGAAATGCACCATGGTTACATACGTAGCATGCATGTATGTTTTGAATTGTGTTTGTTTTGCATGAAATGCACCGGTTCTCATAGCATGCATGTATGTTTTGAATTGTGTTTGTTTTGCATGAAATGCACCGGTTCTCATAGCATGCATGTATGTTTTGAATTGTGTTTGTTTTGCATGAAATGCATCGGTTCTCTTAGCATGCATGTCCAGTGTGAAGTCTGGGTCCTGAAGCAGAAGCGGTTCTTGTTCTTGTTCTCAGCTCCAGCAGGTTCAGGACAGGAGTCTTCAGTAGTGATGGTGGACGAGCTGCTCATCTCGAGGCCACACCAGCTCTCGTTCCCAGAGGCTGGACTGCGTGTCATGATCACACCGCATTTCTCTCCACGCACCCGTCTCACTATGGCCGGACGCATGCTCATCAGTGAGGTGAACCAACATCACCTTTATTATGTTACATAACACAGAGAATATCCTTTAAAATACAATTCAATCCGTGTTTTAATCCCTGAATCAAGGTAGTAAAGATGAAATTAGAGTATGTTTTATACGAAAATACTTATATTGGAGTCTTTCTACTTAAAAAAATTCATGTTAAATTCAATGTTACTTGCTATATCTTTGTAACTAATTGTGAAAGTTACCTAGCATGTGAAAGTTGTAAAAAAGAGTGTACTAAAAACCTATAATTTTTTATTAACTTATGCACACATATTTTAGAGTTATATAAAACTTTGTTTTCAGATATAAAAAATAATGCAGTAGACATTTGTGGTGCTGGTTTACAAAATCACTATTTCACTTGATGGATGTTACAGTTTTTCTCAGTCACTTTGGTGCATTTCTCAGATCAGAAATGAAATACTCAAAACTACTTGTTCAACCTCCACGTGATCTAGTCTCTCTCATAAAAGCAGTTTCTCATTCTTTTGAACAAGCTATTGCTTTGGGACATTCATGCAACTGATTATGTACATTTGTCTGCAGTTTCCTACATTATCAGTTGCTAATATCACGTTGCTCAAAACGTATTACATAGTTCTCTGTGCAATAGTCTTACCCTTCAAAACATCATGACAGCAGTCATTAGTTCATCGTATAAGTCATTAAATGCAAAGTGCTTGATCTAGTTGTCATAAACTGTCAAGCATATTTTATAAACATTTCTTTTAGACTTTTTGTAAATTTGCCATGAATTGTTGAAGTGAATCTTTCACTAATGAAGAGAATGAAGATCAACCAATGATAAACCAGTTCTCTGAAATCGCTCCAGTGTATCTATGAATCATATCCAGTCTCTTTCAATCAATATCCCACATACAGAAATGTGTACATTTCTACTTTTGATATATATATCTATGGCATGCATAAGAAGTGCAGTAACTGTCTTCCAGACTGTTGCCATAGTTCACATCAGGTAATACTAACAGAGCGCACTCTTATATTGACAACATGACGATGCATTTTGATTTCTTGTTTGTGAACAATGACACAAGGACTTTTCATTCTGATGGCACTGATATGTTCATAGACATAAATACTTATTTTTGAGAGATGAACTAAATATTTTGAGTAAGTTACATGCTTCTGTAATCCGTTGTGTGGTGCTGTTTGTACGAATTGTTTTGAGAAATGCACTAATTCTATTCAAATATTAAGGATGATTCGAGAAATGCACCAAAGCGGCTGAGAAAAACTGTAGATGCATATTTCAACAGTAGTTCAAAATGCATTGGGAAAAGTAGTGCACAAAAAGAAAATGAACATTTGTAGTTATACAGTACATTTATTTTTGTAGAAATGTGTTAAACTGAATTTTCACCATTGCTTATTCATTTTTACACACTCTGTTGTCTTCTCACTTTCTTATATATCTCCCTATTGCTCTTTCACGACAAGCAACTGTGAACATCACAATTTACACATAACACATTTCTACATAAATAAATAATGCTGCTGTTTAGGGTTGTGACGTTCGTCTTCCTTAATAAAGGGCAGTGATTGTGCTGGGCAAACTCTACATATACATGCTTCCAAACTTGACAATATTGTCAAGTCACCTTTATTTATATAGCGCTTTATACAATACTGATTGTGTCAAAGCAACTTTAGTTTGTCAATGATGCAAGAGGACAATAACAAAGAGTCACTTTTGTCATCGGTGACAGAAATGGAGAAGAAACCTTGGGAGAAACCAGGCTCAGTCGGGGGCCAGTTCTCCTCGTTGTGATCCCCGTTTCATTACAATGGCATGGTTGCAAAGGGGCGATTTTCCTGTGAATTTCTGGAAACTTTCCAAAAGTCTTACAAGAAAATGTAATATTTTCCCCATATTTAAAACAATTCTGGAAACTTTCAAAAAGTCTCTGAAAATGTCATTTTTTCCCCATATTTACAAAAATTCTGGAAACTTTCCAAAAGTCTCTGAGAATGTCATTTTTTCCCCATATTTAAACAAATTCTGGAAACTTTCCAAAAGTCTCTGAAAATGTCATTTTTTCCCCATATTTAAAAAAATTCTGGAAACTTTCCAAAAGTCTCTGAAAATTTACTTTTTCCCCCATATTTAAACAAATTCTGGAAACTTTCCAAAAGTCTCTGAAAATGTACTTTTTCCCCCATATTTAAACAAATTCTGGAAACTTTCCAAAAGTCTCTGAAAATGTCATTTTTTCCCCATATTTAAAAAAATTCTGGAAACTTTCAAAAGTCTCTGAAAATGTAATTTTATTTCCCCATATTTAAACAAATTCTGGAAACTTTCAAAAGTCTCTGAAAATGACATTTTTCCCCCATATTTAAAAAAATTCTGGAAACTTTCAAAAGTCTCTGAAAATGTAATTTTATTTCCCCATATTTAAAAAAATTCTGGAAACTTTCAAAAAGTCTCTGAAAATGTCATTTTTTCCCCATATTTACAAAAATTCTGGAAACCTTCCAAAAGTCTCTGAAAATGTCATTTTTTTCCCCCATATTTACAAAAATTCTGGAAACTTTCCAAAAGTCTCTGAAAATGTCATTTTTTCCCCATATTTACAAAAATTCTGGAAACTTTCCAAAAGTCTCTGAAAATGTCATTTTTTCCCCATATTTACAAAAATTCTGGAAACTTTCCAAAAGTCTCTGAAAATTTACTTTTTCCCCATATTTAAACAAATTCTGGAAACTTTCCAAAAGTCTCTGAAAATTAACTTTTTCCCCATATTTAAACAAATTCTGGAAACTTTCCAAAAGTCTCTGAAAATGTACTTTTTCCCCATATTTAAACAAATTCTGGAAACTTTCCAAAAGTCTCTGAAAATGTCATTTTTCCCCCATATTTAAACAAATTCTGGAAACTTTCCAAAAGTCTCTGAAAATGTCATTTTTTCCCCATATTTAAAAAAATTCTGGAAACTTTCCAAAAGTCTCTGAAAATGTCATTTTTCCCCATATTTAAAAAAATTCTGGAAACTTTCCAAAAGTCTCTGAAAATGTCATTTTTTCCCCATATTTAAACAAATTCTGGAAACTTTCCAAAAGTCTCTGAAAATGTACTTTTTCCCCATATTTAAACAAATTCTGGAAACTTTCCAAAAGTCTCTGAAAATGTACTTTTTCCCCATATTTAAACAAATTCTGGAAACTTTCCAAAAGTCTCTGAAAATGTGAAAAAAAAAATCCAAAAGTGACCAAAAAATACACCAAAATCTTCCCCAAATTCTGGAAACTTTTAGGAAATTTACAGGAATTTTTCCACCTCTTTGTAACCCTAATTGCCAATTTAGCAGCCATTACAACCATTCCATGTCTGATATTTATATAATGTAGACGCTTGTCTGATAGATTTTGATAATTGAACGGATCATTTTGCATGTGATTGCTCACACGACGAAAGAATGTTTAGAAGTTGTGAAGAGTTTGTCAGTTTCACTCAGAACCAAATCATTAGTTTTGATCAACAAGCCATGTGCATGTAGTTATTGTGCAAATTTTAGACAATTGCACTTATTGCACGTGCCAAAACATACGCAATTTGCTTAAATCAATAAGAAATTCAAATCCGATGTGATAACTGAGCCAAAGCAACTGAGAAAAGCTGTAATAGGAACTGTCACAGTACTGAATATAAATATATATAATCATTGTTTTTATCAAGCATATCATATGTTCTATATATCATAGAATAAATAAGACAGTTTGTCAAAATTAATAATGTAGTTTATGTCACAAAACTTTCAATTACACTATAAAAATGTATATTTTTAAAGTTATGAATAAAACACTATTGGAGCATGTTTTACAAGAAAAATGTAATTTGAATAACCCTGTATGATGCAACTGCATGCCATTGACATTAATGACACAATGTGAATTCCTCTCTTTTCCTTCGCTCTCTTCAGAGACAGAGACTGGTCCGGGAGGAGAAGACGAGCAGGACCTCAGTGAAGACCTTCGGCTCTAGAGGGATGGTAAACGGAGGAAGTGTTGAAGCACAGCAGACACCCGAGGACACAGAAACGACGGATGGAAAGAAAGTGAAGATGGAGGTGGAAAACTCTCAGCCTGAAGAAGAGGACGAGGACGGGGACGAAATGTTCAAACCTCTCCATTTTCCTGGTTAGTGCATGAAACCCGATCGAATTCAAATTATGAGTGTTCAAACATGAAGGTTTTGCTTATTGGTTTATTCTGCTGCTTTTGGTAGGCCTTGAAGAATCTCTAGTTACCTCTATCTAATATGTATACAACTGTATGTAGTGTCAAGTCACATTAATGTATATAGTGCTTTATGCAAAACAGATTATTTTAAAGCAGCTTCACGTTAAAGGAACAGTTCAGCCAGAAATGTACTCACCCTCGGGCCATCTAAGATGAGTAGATTCTCCAGCAGAACAGATTTGGAGACATGTAGCATTGCATCAGTGTCTCAGCAATGGATGCTCTGTAGTGAATGGGTGCCGTCAGAATGAGAGTCCAAAGAGCTAATAAAAACATCACAATAATCCACAAGACACTATGAAGAGACGACATTATCATTGGAGAAAGCAATATTATGGATACAAGACTCACATTTTAGCCAAAAGCAATGGTTTGAAGTTGAAAATGTCTTAATGATTAATTTCTATCTCACAAACACAGCTTTCAGATTCTCAGGATGTTAACTGATGGACTGGAGTGGTGTGGATTATTACTCTCATTCTGACGGCACCCATTCACTGCAGAGGATCCATTGCTGAGCAAGTGATGCAATGCTAAATTTCTCCAAATCGTTCTCATGAACAAATTAACTCATCTACATCTTGAACATTTTTCAGCAAATTTTTATTTTTGGGTTAACTATTCCGATATGACCATTATTGTCCATCTCAATAAGTAATTGTGTATAGACGGTTTGATCGTGCGCATGCGTCCGGCCGAAGGTAACTTCCGGTCTGTGTTTGTATATCGGGCTGTTAGTGGCGCCGGCTACAAACACAGTTAAAGTGATTAGTAATGAAGCTGGGATCAGGTTGTTGTGCTGTGGGATGTGTTTCACATACATACATTTATTTGTGGCGAACCGCCACAATATCAAAATTTTACCAAAAGGCTTTGTTGAATAACATGAGCACGTAATGCACGTTTAAAACTCAAAACGAGGCGCAGGTGTTTTTATATCACTGTATTTCTGAAGAAACACTGTCTTTAGAAAATGTTTGATGTCATTTTCATGTCATCTTGCCTGTTATATGTCTGATAAAGCAGGGTTTGTAAGCTCAGTTTACAGCCGTTACCAGCCCAAACCTCTAACGTTAACGTTATTTCTCCCGCTTTTAAGCGTCTCCTGCTGGCAGAGAGTGAATATGCATTTTTAATAAGTCCGTCCAAGTAGTTATCGCTGCATCTCAGTCCGTCTGATTTACGAAGCAAACATATTTAGCTTGTTATCAAACATAATCTTCTCCAGAGGGACTTCGCTGTTGTTATTGATTCTATTTGGATGTGTACCGGAAGTTAAATTAGGGCCACAAACACGCGCATGCGCAGTAACGTCTGTTTATGTTGTTGCCGTTGAAACTGTCTTTATACATACATACATACAAAAGTATATATATATATTTTTTTGTCTGAAAAATATATTCCGAAGTTATCAAAATGCTTTGAGAATATTGAGTGTTTCTTTAGTATCTGTATCTTGTGTGCATTAGCGGGCTCCTGTGCGCGTCTGAAGTGGCTTGTGTCCTGGCCGCTGGCGGTTCTGCTGTATTACACAGTGCCTAACTGTGTTTTGCCGCGTTGGCATCGCTGGTTCATGATCACTTTCATTGCTTCAACCCTGTGGATTGCTATTTTTTCCTACCTCATGGTGTGGATGGTAAGCAAAGATCCAAATAGACATCTGTATACCATATTTGTACTCTCTTCTCATTCCATTAGTTGGTGGATTGTGCTGATTTTTGTCATTATGTGGCGTGTTTTGCAGGTCACCATCATCAGCTACACACTAGATATTCCTGATTACATCATGGGAATCACTTTCCTGGCTGCTGGCACTAGTGTACCCGACTGCATGGCGAAGCCTCATCGTCGCCCGCCAAGGTGTGGAACCTTTATATGCATAATAAACTGTCTGTATGCATGCTTTAATATCATTTGTGTTACCTTATACAAAGAATGTCTTTACAATTATAATTCAATGTCTGAATTTGATCTGAGGTAGCAGAAAGGATGTAGAATGATCAATTTGAAAATATACATTTAGTAGAATTCATTATATAAATATTTCATTATGGAGTAGTTTTAAACTAATAAAAAAAATGGCAAGACAAATTTTGGTGTTGGCTGGCGGAAAGTTTAAAGTAGTTACAAAAAGTTTGAAGATTGTTTAAATTTTAAATAGTTTAACACATTTTTAAAAGGTATAATTTTAAAGGTTTTAAGGCATCGGTCTCAAACTCCACAGCTCTGCTCAGTTTAGCTCCAACACTAATCAAACACACCTGATCCAGATAATCAAGGTCTTCGGGATCACTAGAAACGTCCAAGCAGGTGTGATTTATGCTAAACTCTGCAGAGCTGTGGCCCTCCAGGAATTGAGTTTGAGACCACTGTTTTAAGGCCAGATAAATGTTTTAGCATATTGCTGATATATTTTTGAACATTTGTATCATTTTAGCTTGCTATAGCATGTTGCAACATTTTGATGTTTCAATGTGTTGCTAGCTTGTTTGAGCATGCTATTTGTAAAATGCATTACACTCTGGTTGTATTTTGTTTCTCAGGAATGGGGGACATGGCAGTGTCGAACTCCATCGGCAGCAATATCTTTGACATCCTGCTGGGACTGGGCTTCCCCTGGGCTCTGAGGACACTTGTAGTAGACTGTGGATCAACAGTGAGCGTTTGACTTATTTTACTGTTCATCCAGTGCAGATGCAGTGTTCCCGCTGAAGCTTTCCTCTGACCGCTCTGTGTTTTTTGTCAGGTATTCATCAATAATAAAGGCCTGGTCTATTCTGTCATCCTGCTGCTCGCGTCAGTCTTCCTCACGGTGAGTAAAGCCCGAGTAAATCAGTACATACAAGAACATGCACCATATTTGGTCTGCAGCTTCTTTTTAGGGGTTCTGGAATTGTTTAAGGGGACCTATTATGCTCCTTTTACAAGATGTAAAATAAGTCTCTGATATCCCCAGTGTGTGTATGTGAAGCTTTAGCTCAAAACACCAGACAGATATTTTTGTATAGCTTGTTAAAATTGCCACTTTTATGGTGTGAGCCAAAACGCTCTGTATTTGAGTATGTTGCTTTAAATGCAAATGAGCTGTTGCCCCCCCTCGGAAAAGAGGGCGGAGCTTCAAGAGCTCAAGCTGCATTAGCAGCGCTAGCCTTTGCAAATAAACATCCCACGATTAATACAAGCCTGTTATCTTTACAGAAAACTACTCTGTTTCAAAGTCAGTCATCTGATTATGCTGTGCATAATAAATTAGCGTTTATGAATTACACCGACAAGGAGCACAGTGCTATAAAAATAAAAACATAGCTGGTCTCATGATGCATGGCATGCTATCACAAACGTTATAAGTCCCACTCGTGATTATGAGCTCAACAAACTGAAGCGATCGACTCCCATTGCTTTCATATGCAACTTTTAACCACCACATTCATGATCATTCATGAAGACACCACCAGTGAAAACAGAGACAATGGTAGCTTTAGCAATTAGCCTTTGGAAAACAAACGAGATACTTACTTTGTCTGGAGATGACGTTCGCACACGCTCGTTGGTATTGATCCCTAAACGTATTGGGGACTTTACAGATTTTTTTCAACAATGAAACTTAACCACAGTGTCTTCAGCTCAGATGGAGGGAGTCTATGAGACTCCTATGTGCGTTAGTGCATCCCAAAACACAACACTTGAAATGCCTCTTTGGCGCTGACATTATGGCAAGCCGTTTGTTTTGACTATCCATAAATATGCAGCAGCTACAGCAAGTAATCAGTAATGGAGACGGACCGCAGCTTCTCACTCAAGGCTATGTCTATAGACCAGCGTCACAAATGAGCGAGACTTTTCCCCTCGGTGACGTGAACAGAGGGAGAATCTGAAACCGCTCCTTCTGAGAGACTGTTTATGATTTTTTAGATTATAAATAAATGAGTGGGTGGATTGTTACCATTATAGGCTGGTTGTTTTCACACACTGCGGCCACACAACTGTATTCAAACACCTTATAACAGTGATTTTTTGCATAATAGGTCCCCTTTAAGATCTCACATGCTTAATTGGCAAATCAGTTTAAAAATATACAAATATAGCATAAAAGATAGACGAATAGTTCACAGAAATCTGCACCGAGCTCATCTCACATGGACCACTGCTGTACAGTAGGGTTTCCCAGGAGGTGGTTGGTGAGGGAACTGCACTGGGTTCATGCGCTGATGAAAAGCTAATATTTAATTCAATTGAGTTTAAAATGCAAGTAAATAAATGTGCAATTTCCAACATTTCTCTGGATAGAAGTTTACTGAATTTATAAATAATTGTAATATTATGTTGTGTAAAGCAGTGGTTATCAACCACGTTCCTGGAGGCCGCCCAACACTGCACAGTTTGCATCCCCCCCCCCCCCCATTCAGGCCTTGGAACCACTGGTGTAAAGCACTGTGTATATAGGGGTGGGGGGTGATATTTGAACAAGAATATAAAAAATATAATATAATTTAGAGATGTAGATAGTGTAGTTTAGAAAATACAGTGTGTTTTTAAAAAAAATGAACAGTAAAAATACATACCAATATTTAAGGTGAATTAACTGATTTAAATATTATATTAATTTAATTATTAGATTAATTAAATATAAATGTATAATTTTAAATGCTAGAAATGTAATCGCTTGTGAAACTGGTGACCTGTGATTTATAAACATTAGACTAGGGATGCACGATATTGGATTTTTGCCGATATGCCGATATTTTTCAACTCGTTTTGGCCGATGCCGATATATTTCATTTTGTTTGGAAACAACACCAAGTCTGTCCTGTGTGGAAATTATAAGCTAATTATTTTTTTTATTTTGGTTAGTATTTTAAACAAGAATTAGAATTAAATAAACAATAATGAAGTTATTTTATAATGACAGTACATTGAAGCTTTAAAAATAACTATAAATAAACAATATATAAATTGCTGCATTTTTTCAGAAAGATGCCGTAGTAACCGTAACATTTTATTTTAAGCTTTAATATTTGTAAAGTTTTGCAATTTGCAAGAGTTGTACAAATTCAGAACAATCTTTTAGAGCTCATAATTTGTTTAAAAATATAACATAATACACAGTAATTAATAAAAGTTATTTAATTTACAAGTGTATTTGTTGCCGAACATTTAATGAACAAGGCCCAGTTCGACGCTGATACTGAAATATGAAGCGGTCCCAAATATACATTTAATTTTTTTAATTCAAGTAAGCTACAGCTTCTGACCTTTTAAATCAAAACATACTCATGATTTTATGACATAAAGTACTGCTTTATTTAATCAGAATCACAGTCTAAATGTTATTTGTGTATTTTGCATTCATTTTACTATTGGCCAACAGCGCCCCCTACAGAATTAAAACTCCTTACTGAGCGGGCATTAGGACCCGGGGGAGGCTGCCACTGCTGCACGTGCTATTACTGTTTACTTTATCATACACCAATCGCGTCATTCTGTTCGTGCATTCACAGATTAAATGCAACAACCCAAAACAGTGAATCCAATCATCATTCAGGCAAAACTTTGCTTCAAGAATGAGCCACACTGCTGAGGTGATAATCACTAGCACGCCCTGAGCACAATGTATTCCTCTTATCGGCAAGACATATCGGCATAATTTTTCATATCGGGCTGATGCCGATATTTACATTTAAAGCCATTATCCGCCGATTCCGATATCGGTCCGATAATATCGTGCATCCTTACTTTAGACCTAAAATTCTAATGTAATATTTCAGATTACTCATGTATCACTCAGATGAATCTATAAAACATGTATTAATATGCCGGGAGGAAAACGTACATCCCCATCTACTGTCAGAAATGAGAAATGCATCCCGTCTGACCAGAAGCAGGAATAAACATGAATGAGCAGAAAGGAGGCAGTGAAATCCCCCAACCGCACCCTGATTACACACATACACAATGCTATTAGTTTCCATGTTGTCTCTGTGTGTGTTGTAGGTGCTGAGTGTGCATCTGAACGGCTGGAAGCTGGATCCGAGACTAGGCCTTGGTCTCATGCTTCTTTACTTCATCTTTCTGCTCTGCTCCATCCTCTTCGGTCAGCTCTAGAGGCGTCACACTCTTCAGTGCGTTCTTGTTTTGGTTTCAGTATTATAGTGCATTTACTGTAGATCAGGTACTAAATCTTGGCTGCGTACAGACTTACAGCAAGAGGGATTTTAGTGCTCGACAGAAAGATTTGGTCAGTCCTTTGTTCTGTCCACTGCAGAAACAGATAAGGTTTTTGAATAAGCACTGCTTCAAGCTGGAAGGTTTACTCGGAGCCGATCCTCCCTATACGCAGAATACGCAAGCTGTGTAGGGCCTCCGAAACACCAGGGGGCCCTCTTGCTCTCAAAGATGATTTCATTTTAGTTTCGTTTTGAATTTGGCCAACGGCTATGAAAACATGAATGATCATTTATTGTAATGCTGTGCTGTGTTCTACGTGATAAACAGTCAAATCGTGTAATGTTAATGTTGTAAAGTCTCTTGCTCGAGACTAAAACAATGAGTTGAAAGCATAGCGAGCCGCGGAAGAGATGCTGTTTCTGGAGCGCGATTCAGGGTGGAGTGAATCACGGACAAATGCATTTCATTCACCCCCCCACCCCCCGGTCGACACAGTTTTGCGTAGGGCCCCCAGAAGTCTAGGATCGGCTCTGGGTTTACTGTGTAATATAATGGTTTCTGTCTTCAGTCGACCCGGGATGCTGACGACTTACAAGAACACTTAAGTAGTCCGACGCTGTTTAGCTGCTTATGACTTCAGTAATTCTTCTAGTAACCCTTGTGAAAAAGTACATTTTAGCACACTTTTAAAAAGAGTACTTATTATGGAAGTAACATACTTTAATACACCGAAGTGTGAGCTGAATGTAATGTTTTCGGACACTTAATTGAATGTTATTTGCAATTAAGAAAACAGTGTTGTAGTTTAAATTTATGTTAAATGCAATTAGTTGAACAGCCTTTACGTGTAATTTCAGAATTACTTCTGTTGTTTTTAAAATATGGTTTAAGTATAAAGTATTTTAATACATTTGCAATATAGTACATTTAAAATATATTAACTTTAAATGCAATGTTGAATTACATATTACAGTTAAAATTATACTAACGTACTTTACAGTACATGTGCTTAAGTAATCAAAATAAGGGTACTTCTTTATAACACAACATAATATTATTATTATAACAATTAATTTATAAGTAAATTTGACATGACAGTCACTTTTTAAAAGTGTACTTAAGTGTGTTCAGAAAGTCTCTCTTTAAGTCACTTAAGTGGTCTTTTATTTCATTAATATTATAGCACATGCAAGCAAATTTTTTTTAAATATGCTTTTAAGATTTGAAGTATACACTGAAAACAATTTCTTCTTCACAGCAACTTTTTCACAAGGGTAGCCCGGTTGCTGTGTTCTGATTGGCTGAGCAGCATTGCAAGAGCACCAATGTTCACTAAGCATGCAGCGCCTCTCATTGAGAAAATGAAAAACCTGGAGCTGGGCCAGAGTGATTACAAAATGCTTGATGCTCTTGCTACTTGGCGACTTGCAAACGTAAAGGAATAATTCACACAGAAAGGAAAATTTGCAGCAAATGTACTCTCCCTCAGGCTGTCCTAGCACTGCATCACTTGCTCAGCAAGATCCTCTGCAGTAAGTGAATGGGTGCCGTCAGAATGAGAGTCCAAACAGCTGATAAAAACCCACACCACTCCAGTCCATCACTTAACATCCTGTGAAGCGAATAGCTGTATGTTTGTAAGAAACAAATCCATCAAGACGTTTCTAACTTCATTGCTTCCAGCTAAAATACGAGTCCTCTATCCATAATATTGATTTCTCCAGAAAGCACTTATATTGTATTGTTTTGACAAAAATACTAAAAAGACCAAAAAGGAACACATTCCTTAAACTACTGCACACACAACAACACAAATAGCCTTGAATTGTTTCTTTAATTATTGCATGTTTTGATGAAAATCTAATCACTATTTTGTTAATTATAGAGCTAGTTCACCCAAAAATGAAATTTCTGTCATTATTGACACACCCTGTATGACTTACGAACAAAACCTGTATGACTTGGTGGAACATCAAAGAAAATATTTTGAGAAATTTCTGTTTAGTTTTGTCCATACAGTTAATGGTATCCACAACTATGTGGTCACAATTACTTAAAATATCATACATTTTTGGGTGAACTATCCCTTTAAGAATCTATCAGTATTCAGCACACTAGTTTAGAAGACTATTAATTTTCCTAGTTAACTTTTGCTGTGTATAAGACATTATTTGGAACGACACATCACATAATGGTTAACCAAACAGACAACTCATCAGTAAATTACAAATTAATGTATTGCTGTTGACTGATGGTAATGTAAAATGTCGGCATGTAGTCCATGCCAAAGTAATTTTACTCTGATTACTTGTTTTATTTGATTTTTTTAAACTGTACTCTAATTACAAGTACTTGGTTTTGTAACCAGATTATGTAATAGCACTGGTTATATAAAGACTGTTTATTTCCTGTAGTTATTGATCAAGTAATCACGTTGTGGTAATTCTGTCTTTAATCTGTTTGCACTGACTGTAGCAATACTTCATAGACTGATGATTCATGTACGTGTGGGAATATTTGTAGAAGCATAATAGATCTTTTAGCGATTTATGAATATATATATTTAAACAACAACACAGGTTTGCCTGTAGTAGTAATTTCAATGTGATTGTATTTTTGATAGATGTTTTTAAAAATAAATTTGTAGCTGGTTATAGAATATAATACATGTTTCAGAGATTTCAGATCTTCCTAAAATAGTTCATTTTAATAGTTGCATATTGAAAATACAGTGTTTATAATATAAAAAAAAATAGAGAGAGAATATTCAGGGTTATTTGTTATTTATATAGATTTAGAGCTGTTTGTTATTATGAAAGAACCCAAAACTAAATATTTACTGTTTATATTTAACTACGATTTACCTAGTTTTATAAATTATAGTTAAAGTGTTTTTAATATTTCTATATTATTACATAATGGGTATGGTGTGAATAGTGTTGTGTGTTAGATTGGAGGGAAATCAATGAGTAACAATAATATCTACTCTATATACTCTACTAAAAGATCACTAATTTGTTTTTTTGAGGCCTCCAATTATTGATGTCCACATATTTTAAAATGAAGAGGTATACTGTTGTATATTTTTACTATTGATACCAATTTGTTTGTAGATGAGCACTCTGTGACTTGTTTTGTGAAATTCAAATAATATTGTAAAGCGATAACACTGAGATCGATGTTTGCTGAGTGGTTAGTGCAACCACAAAACGCCACTAAATAATAATTATGGCGGACAGGGGAAAAATCAAATGCTTCATGGCTTTTCCAAAAAAGGATATGCTGTACAAAAAAAATAAAAGTCTGTTCTTGTGTGCAATAAAATGTGCAATAATAAGAATGAGAGGTTCTGTCCGGTGTTATTTTACCATCATTGAGCTACTATGGTTTTATTAATATTTTAAAGGGGTCATAGGATGCTTTTTTAAAGATCTGTATTTGGTGTAACAGAATATGTTTTTCAAACACTGTACATTATTGTAGGTCCTCTATCCCCCGCCTCTCTCAAACACATCGTTTTCTACAAAGCTCCTCCTTCAGACAATCACAAGTCTGCTCTGATTGGCCAACTGACACGGTGCATTGTGATTGGCCGAACACCACAAGCCGTGTCGGAAATGTAACGTCCCTTACCATAATCGCGAGCTTCAGCTTTCAAAGTAAATATAAAGAAAGTTAATAATGTCATTAGTTTTAGCATCAGTTCAAGCCGAGAGGGGAACAGAGTCACGTGACAGAGACAGTGATGATGCTCGAATGTGTTTAAACACAAGCCGCGATTAAGACAGCTGACTCTACTGTGATGTGACCCTGTCTCTCTCTCTCTCTCTCACACACACTCTCACACACACACACACACACACACACACACACGCAGATTCAGAAGCGCCAGATTGTCAGAGCTAAGTCAGAATTACCTCCTAAGTAATAGTACTGTTCGTACCCTGATGAGTGATAACCTCTTTAATCCAATATTTCGTTGAATGTGACTCCGCACAGCTCATGCTCCTGGTGTAAACGCTGTGAAAACACATTATATGTGAATCTGGTATTTTGTTATCAAATTCAATTCAACATGTTAATGCAACCATGTATGACTTTTAAGACCTGCAACTTATATTTGGCTTGTGACTTCACTGCCATTGACCGGTGACAGCAGAAAGAGAAGCTCTGTTTTGAAAGCACATGAAGCTAAGCAACAGCATCAACACACATTAGAGATGTTTCATGTGTTCTGACAGCCAGTCTCACCTGGATCAGATATTGATCAACACAGGAACATGAACACGGCTCTGGGAATCATCAGTGTTCAGACGCTTCAGCTGGACTCGCTCAAAGTGCTGGGTACGAGATGAGGACATGTGCACTACAGGCCTTCTGTGACACACTATAACGTTTGGGGTAAGTTATTATTATAAGCATTTGTTTCAAATTAGAAATTAATACTTTTATCCAAAAGGATGCAAATGTGAAATTGAAGACATTTATAATAGTTATGAAATATTTATATTTAAAATCAATGCTGTTTTAGCTTTTTATTAATCAAGGAATCCTGAAAACAAAAAAATACAGTTTCCATAAAAATATGAAGCAGCACGGTTAACTTTTTTATCTTAAGAGCAATGTAAAGAAAACAATCTCGGGGCAGAAATGCTCATCTGCAACTAGCATCGACTCATTTGACACACCTTTAGGACAATAGCACCAACACAGATTACCGAGATGCATAGCGCCCCTACTGTCCACATAATAAGAGTCAGTGGAGTCCAAATTCAGAGTTGCTTTGTGGACAAACAGTTCGTCAAAACACTTTCTTCCACAAACTTAATTTAGACAATGTAATTCATAAATGACAACATTTGAATTTTTGGGTGAACCATCCACTAAAGAGACAGGACGTAGAATAACGCAATTTAAGTCACTAAGTGGCTACTAATAAAAGTTAATTTTAATAACATCAACCCTATTCTACTGTCACGTTTGACTGTTAGCGTGGGTCATAGGGTTGGGTACCGAACTCTGTACTTTTAAGGGTACCGACCGAATTGCGTCGGCACTACCGAGAACCGATTCACTTTAAATCATTCGGTACCAATTTTCGGTACCTGAGATCGCATTTGAGCGCATACGAAAAAGAGAGAGCATGTGACATGATGTCACCCCTGCAACTCACATAACACACAGGGCAAACCGAAATGTTCTGAAGTATGCTTACACTTGAGTCGTATGGTTTACTCGCGAAGTAGTAAATATGACAAAAACAGCAAAATAATTATAAATCAATCAATGGAGATTATTGGAGCATATGTTACAAGATAATATTGCTAGTTTTCTACTTCAACATTTTATTTTTTAATATTTATTCAATGTGTTCTTTGTAATATTGTTTGTCAAATTTATTAGCAATTTCTGAGTGAGAATTGCATCGCCTTATTTTTTCCCCAGGCATTACAAATGAACCTCCTTGACTCCAATAAATCAATTCAAACGGCGAGAAAGGTAAAGATAGTGTTTTATTAGTCGATTTGTTTAGTCTTGGTTTATCTGAAAGGTCGATCCCATGCTGTGTCTCCATGAGTAGACAAGTGTTTGTTGGCTTCAGGCAGAATTAACAGTAGTACAAATCAGATTCAAGTCACATGTACTGAAGAAACAGAGGAAATACATGACAATGCAGACAGAAGAGAGAGAGAGAGAGAGATAGAGTCAGACACAAAGATACAGAAAGAAATCCTGGTAGCACTTAAAGTCTCATTTGTTAACATTAGTTAATACATTAACTAACAATTAGTAGACTATTTGTTAACGTGCTTAACTCTACAGTCTCCTTGTTGCACATTACAGTACTTACTACAGTAATAACAGCATTGTGCATAATTACAAGCAACTAACCTTAAATTCATGTTAATTAATATTACACCGTACTCAATTGCATAATAACAGTGTATTAAGAAAAACCTAAAAATAGTGTAAATGTTCTAGCATTTATTAAACGATTATGTTAATTTGAGCGCATTAACTATAACTTGATTTTAAAAATGTATTAGTATGTGTTAAAATTGAACTACGATTAATGAATGGTTTTTTTAAGTGTTGTTCATTGTTAACAAATGTTAACTAATATTAACAAATAAAACCTTTTTGTAAAGTGTCACCAAAATCCCTAACTAGAGTTTCTCTTGATACTCAACCGAAGGAAAACTAATGCATCTGATCTTGAGAAAGGTTTTTTTTCCTCCATTAAAACACAAAAAGCTTTATAGCAATATTTCTGCAGCAGCAGCCGCTGAATAACGGTGAGGCGAGGGTTGCATTCATTTCCTAAAAGCATTATAGTTATTGACCCATTGTCACCGACCACATCACATTACACCATACCACAGACAGAGAACCTGCTGACACATAAAACACCTCGCTTTTCAGGAAATGTTCATGATTTATGATAAACAGCTTGAGTTTCTACTCCTCAAGAAAATACTAATAAATGCCTCCGATAATGGCCATTGAGCTCCACAACTGACAGAACAACACTGATAATGCATACTAATGTAATAAAAGAGCCGTACAGAGAGGAAACTCTGCATTCTGGCCTCATAATCATCGAAGACCCAAGTGAATGGTTCATTAAAAACACTTGAGATTAAAAATAATAAAATAAACCCCTAAAAATATACAGATGAAAAACGTGGTTTGTTTGTGAAAGACATCTCTTCTCTATAAGACTGCATTTATTTGATGTGAAATACCATTACAATTTTAAATAACTTTTCTATTTGAATATATTATAATTTAACCGCTGATCAAAACTGTATTTTCAGCATCATTACTCCGGTCTTCAGAAATCATAATATGCTGCTCGGTTACATTGATGTGAATTACAGGTGCTCAAGGGAACATGCAATTCATCAAAAGTGACAGTACATTAATTTATCATTTTATAAAATGTTTTTTTTTCAAAATAAAATGCAGCTCTTTTGACATTTCTATTCACTAAATGTTTTATTTTGCGGGGTGGGGGGGGGCAGTCATGGTTTCCACAAAAATGTTACGTACTAAAAACTGTTTCAATAGGACTGTCAAAAAAAATGAATTTCGAATATCCGTCAAATTTGAAATAAAAATAATTTCAATGCAAAATGTAGCATTTGAATCTTAGGTGTCTGTCAGGCAGCCTTATCAGCGGCTCACGAGATGCGATGAAGATGTAGGAAGGTGTCAGTGCATTTTAATGCTTTTTTAGTCTACCCAGTTGAACCCACTGCATACGTTGTTAATTTAAAATACTGCGGAAAAAGAGATCATCAATGCTGGAGATGATGTTGTTCACACAGAGGCACATATTATCTCATTTTCTAGAGGGACGTCTATCGGCGTTACACTCGCGTCTCGCACAAGAGAGTCGGATATTTAGAAAGCCATAAAATTATTGTAAGTTCAAATAGAAAAAACATGTCTCAAAGCTTTATGGCGGGACGAGTTTCTCTCCGTTCCACTGCATCTCATGTTTTTAAATGAAAAAGTAACGTTACTCTTTGTGATTGGTTTTCCGTGCTTTGTATTAAACTGTGTATATATGATGCTTTTTGTTTCTAATTCTTTAAGCAACTTAATTATATATGGTTAAACTATTTTATTTTTCAAAGATGTGTTATTTTATGCTCTGAAGAACTGTAGATTAGTCATATTCTATGGCCCTCTTGTGGCGTCAAGAGAAAGAATTACTTTTGTATAATGATTTCTGCCTTTTAAATTAATAAATTTTTTTTTCAATTTTGCAACTTATTATATATGGTTAAACAATTTTATTTTCAAAGATGTGTTCTTTTATGCTTTTGAAGCCTGTAGATTAGTCCAATTATTAATAGCCCTCTAGTGGCGTCAATGAGAGAGCAAAACTGTATGGGTAACTGAAATTATGCCTTTTAAATTCTAATATAATTCCAATTTTGATCATATTTAGGAACAAAATTCGAATTTAGCTTTTCAGACATTTTGACAGCCCTAGTTTCCAACATTGATTAATAGCCATTATTAATAATTGAGCACCGGTAATACTGTAATGGGATAATGAGTAATGATGCTGAAAATTCAGCTTTGATCACAGGAATAAATTACATTTTATAATATATTCACATTTAAATTGTAATAATATTTTATTTATTTACTGTATTATTTTGAACAAATAATCGCAGCCTTGGTGAGCAGAAGAGACTAATTTCTTAGGGATTGATTCCAGAACTAGATGTAGATGGTCAACATAGGCAGAGAGGTATGCAGAGGAAAGTGATGAGCAGGGGAGGAGCAGAGAGAGCAGTAGACGAGAAGTCTCATGAGACCAGAGTTGCATTGAGAGGATGCATTTGAGAGGGGAGGAGAGAGAGAGAGAGTGAAGAGAGAGGAGAGAGAGAGGAGAGGAGAGAGAGGAGAGGAGAGAGAGAGAGAGGAGAGAGAGAGAGAGAGAGAGAGGAGAGAGAGAGAGGAGAGAGTGAGAGGGGAGAGAGGAGACAGAGAGAAGGGAGGGAGAGAGAGAGAGAGAGAGAGAGAGCAGAGAGAGAGGAGGAGGAGAGAGAGAGGAGGGAGAGAGAGAGAGAGAGAGGAGAGAGGGGAGGAGAGAGAGAGAAAGAGGGGAGGAGAGAGTGACGAGAGAGAGGAGAGGAGAGAGAGAGAGAGAGAGAGGAGAGAGAGAAGAGAGAGAGAGACAGAGAGAGTGAGAGAGAGAGAGAGAGAGAGAGAGAAAGAGCGAGATGGAGAGAGTGACAGAGATGGGGAGGGAGAGAGACGGAGATATAGAGAGAGAGGGATGGAGCAGAGAGAGAGAGGGGTTCAGCTTGTTGGCGATCACATCTCACGGTTTTTCTTCCTCAGCATCTTGCAGCGCTGTTTTATTTTGTTCTTCACCTGAGGAAAAACAGAAAAGAATGAGTGTGTTATTACAGTGGCTGCACACCAAGACAAACTCCACACCGTACATGTTTGAGCCTGACACACAAAGCTGAAGTGCACTTGTGAGATGCACTAGATACTAGGGGTGGGAGGAAACAGATTCTCCGATGCATCACGATTCTCTCTTCAACGAGTCTGCGCTTGGGTTTTTTGTGCGCTAGAGACGTGGCGGGCTTCACTGCACAGAATTTGCGCTGAGAGACATGTGCACATTGCTTGAGTGTGTGCTTCCACCCGCCGTGCTTTACTTTAGATATGCTTTCATCTCTGCCGTTTGGATGCAGTACTATTAGATGCACGAAACTCGTGCGCTGACAGACTTTCACGTGCACTTTGTGTTTTGTCCTGAAGCTTAATCGTGACTGTGGTTAAATGCACTTTCATTTTCGAATACTTTTATATGAAGTTGATATACACACACAGTCAATTATGTTTTCAGAGCAAGACAAAACATCTGATATAATATATCGAAATAGATCTGTGCATTAGTCTGAATGCAGCCGTTAAAGCTGCCGCGTCTATGATCTCATCAGTAATAATCAAAGGCAACAATGCCGAGGAAAACAAAAAATACTTAAACACTTATTTTAAATAAGTAATTGTTTTAAAAAGTAGCCTGCTTACATAAAAAAATTTAAGTAAATTTTGCACAATAATAAATTATTATAAAAATACATTTGATTAAAAATGTATATAAAAATGTAGCCATGTGCAGTAATAAAAAAAGCTCATTCATTCATTCATCTGTAAATGCTAGAAAGCCATGGAAATATTTCCATTTTGCTGTCAGCAGTGCATGAGCTTTTGCTTTGCGATTCTCCGCTAAACTTCAGACTTCTGCATGCGCGCCAAACAGACGGAGCTCAATTAACTAAAATACACATTTTGCTGAAATATTTGTAGTTGGACAATATATGTGACACGCAGAAACCTTTGAGTAAGTGTATTTGTATGATAGCACTAACTGTAAAGTGACTGTATTGGGGTTAAATTCACCCAATTAGTCTGCTTTTTTATTTTAATTTTAGTAAATGTAACTTCTGCTTTAAAAGCATTATTTTTGTTTTTAGATTGCAATGTTACAATGTAATGTTATTTTAACCCTTTTTTGCACATACTATATATTCCTACATGGTTACATTCACTTTATTTGTTTAACACAAATACACAATACCGAGATATATATATACCGTATACCGCAAATCAGCCAAAAAATACAAAGATATGAATGATTCATTACAAGAAAACTGAAGCTAGCAGAGATTTAAAAGCAATCCGGTGGAAGGAAGTTGATCATTTTTAAGCAGAAACATCTCTAGCTCTAGCTCTACTCCCGCAGCTCATCTCTCTCTAATCATGTCATGGATCATCAAAACAATTAACACAGCAGCAGCACTTACAGACCCCACCGAGACGAGCAGATGAGACGTGACTCTATTAAACATGGTTCAGTGGGTTCCTCGTTTATTGTGCTTATTAAGAACACAGGTCAATGGAGCTGCTCCTTATTTGACAATAATGCTACATTTATGGAGAATTAATATAATCAATGCAGGTTTTTTCTAAGTTTAAATAATTACAAAAATATATTTAATAAATGTATTTTCTTTCTTCTAATACGTTTCTTTTTTCTGTGATGAAAACCATACACTTAAATAAAAATAAAAACATGTTATCTAATGAACTGACATTTGTATTTTTTAACAAAGATTAATAACTTCTGTAGCAAATGTAGCTATTGCTCATTAATAATTAATGCATTAAGGTAAACTAACAAGATCTTACTGTAAAGCGTTACTTATTGTCTTTATAATTCTTTTGCACTTAATTTTTTTACTTCATATTTTGAATAATAATAGACACGGGTGAATCGTCGTCATTTAGAAACTAGATCGCGTGGGTTACTGAATCAAGATCACGATCTTTTCACGATTAACCGTGCAGCTCTAATAGAAGCTATACACTTTAGACAATTATAGAAATAGAAACTAAACTTATTTAGGTCCCATTTTTCATAAAAACTAAATTCGTACTAATTTGATTTAAAGCTTTTTTGAAGGGTATCACCAGAACAATTTGACAATAACACCATGACTCGGTTTCACAGACAGGGCTTAGACTAAGCCAGGATTAGGCCATAGTTCAATTTTAAGTCATTTTTATAAACGTGTGTTTCTTGAGACAAAAAGGCACGGATATATTTTATGATCAGTCAGTGCAAGTTTCTTTCAGTTGAAACCGCTCAGACTTAGATTGTAGTCTGGGACTAGGCTCAAGCCTTGTTTGTGAAATCGGGGATATATTTAATAATTGCAGGGAATCAATAAAAAAAAAAAAAATTACCCAATAATTTTTTGTTTTTAAGATTTTTTTTTTTTTTACACCATGCAGCTTCTTTTTCACATAAAAAAAAAAAAATCATACTAGCAAATGATACATTTTAGAACATTAGAAATAAACTGAACATATTTATGACCCGTTTTTCCTAAAAGTTCTAAAACTAAATTTGGATTATATCTGAATTAAAAACGTTTTCAAGGGTAACAAAATTAAAACATTTTTCTCAGAGTAAAATTATAACACTACAATAAAGTGATTTTAATTTAATAAAAAAGATATTAACGTTGTCAAAAGTTCTTTATTAATTAGTTGTTTTACGGAATCTGTCTTTTTTCTTCTCCAAAATACAGCATGTGGGATTACATGGGTTTGTGGCTTTATTACGGCATCTTCCCGCATCTGTTAACCTCCATTTTTAAATTGAGAAAAAAAAAACAAGACAAAAATACTGTTTAAGAAAATGATTTTTGCTGCGCATTGTACTTCACCGTGCATTTCAGATCTATTGTTTTACAGCTCTTGAATCGGGAGAGTTTCTAATGGATTCTTCTCCGATTGTTTGCTTCAGTCAACTATAGCAGAACAGACACGTATGTCTCACCGTCTCCCTGTATGTCTGAGGTCCAGAGAGTCAGGTTGTCCCGTAACAGCTGCATGATGAGCGTCGAATCCTTGTAACTGTCCTCACTCAGCGTGTCCAGCTCCGCTATCGCATCGTCAAACGCCGCCTTCGCCAACCTGTTGGAGGAGCGAGTGGAGAGTCATACTGGCTTTATCAGATGGGCTTTCTGTGGTTATCAACCAGAGATGCATCTTTTTCTCTCTCAATAACTGGAATTACAAACTGCATCACGGTTAACTGATTTTATAACACTACCATTTTCTGTACATCAGACTGTGGTAACGTCTCCGAGACGCTTCGAGAAACCTCCTGCAAAGCTACAGTATTGTTAAAATTTTTAGGCACTTGTGTAAAAATGCTGTAAAATGAGGATGCTGTCAAAAATAATGTCATAAATAGATTTTCTTTATCAATTAACTTTTATTAACTAAATTAAATAAACATTTGGTGAGAGCATCCTTTGTGTTTAAAGCAGCTTCTGCCCTCGGTGCACTTGAGCAGAGTCTCAGGAGCTTTGCAGGAGGTTTCTCGAAGCGTCTCGGAGACACAGTTTGTTCGGTTTCTTCATGTCACTCCAGACAGACTGATGATGATCAGATCTCTGTGTGGAGCAAACTAAAATCTCACTGGATTATTACAGTTAATGGCAAAATCAATCGTTGGAAATGCAAACTAGTATTTCCTACTGACACACTACAGAAAAAGATAGAAATAACTGACTTAAACCATTTTTAGCTGCTGAAAATACAAGAGTTATAACCATTTTGGCCTCCACTGTGTGCGCGTGTAATATATATATATATATATATATATATGTGTGTGTGTGTGTGTGTGTGACCCT
Organism: Schizopygopsis pylzovi; assembly: GCA_027422435.1. NCBI lineage: Eukaryota > Metazoa > Chordata > Actinopteri > Cypriniformes > Cyprinidae > Schizopygopsis > Schizopygopsis pylzovi. The sequence continues at coordinate 44,426,337 of CM049819.1, read as the reverse complement.
CTCTGTGAAAACCCAGCTAAAGTCATTTTTTTGTGATTTGCTGTTTTCTACAAAAAAATCATCCTTCATATGATAAAGAACATTGTGAAAATTTTAACCTTTATATCTTTAATATTGACTGAGTAAAGTCATGTCAAAGATTTAAATTATAGTAAAATTAATAGTAGAAATAAAAATTTGATGCTTGTTATCTCATAATTAGATTTTGAGACTTTAGCCTGGATTTCACAGAGGGTCACATACATATATAAACAAACACACATTTACATACACACATACATATATATATACACATACACACATACATACATACATACATACATACATACATACACACACACACATACATACACACACACACATTTACATACAAACATACACATACATACACACACACACACATATATACACACACACACATTTACATACAAACATATACACACACATTAACCATTTAGACATGAAAAAAAATATTCAAATAAAAATGAATTCAAAATATTAATAAAAACTGTGTGAGTATCCTCAATTGCACTAAAATAACACTGCTAAGCCATAGGTGTCATCCATGCATATTAATATGGGAGAGAAGCCAGTCAGCATCAAACACTACACAGTTTAAGTGAGGAGAACAGAAGCCCCACCTGCAGGCGCGGTCGGGGGAGTTGAGGATCTCGTAGTAGAAGACGGAGAAGTTGAGTGCGAGGCCGAGCCGGATGGGATGTGTGGGCGGCAGCTCAATCATGGCAATGTCACTGGCAGCTTTATACGCCACCAAGCTGTTCTCCGCTGCTTCCTTCCTGTCATTACCCGTGGCAAACTCTGCTAGGTACCTGTGGTAGTCACCCTTCCTGCAGACACACACACACACACACACACACACACACCGAAATAAGTGTGTGTAAAAAGATTCATTATCTTCTTATCAGCTACAGCGACTACTCTGAGCTCTTGCTGTAAGAAATGTGTTCAAAAACACACAACTCCATTATAATGAATAAAGTAGGCTACTGTATGCTGAAATATTATAATGCATACTATGCACATTTTCGGGATATTCACATTTTGTTAAAAAAAGAAAAGATTACATGTGCATGCATGAACAAAGCACTTGAATGAAGGCGCCACATTAAAGTTATGGGTTCTCATTGATTATATAAAAAAGGTGTGCTAATGAAGACTAGTCTAAAGCATTTAAAGTGAATAAATATGTAAAACATCCACATTTCACATCATTACTGGGTACTTTAATAACAAATGAATCACTGCATGATTACGTAATCAAACCGGGAATCAGTTCATTAAAACAAACTACCCAAAAGAACCAGTTCACAGAAAAGTATCCGTTTCAGCAAGCACTGCTTTTAAAACAGACTAAATACATGTAAACAAGTCAGGGGTTCAATTCACACACACACACACACACACACACACACACACACACCGTTGGTTTTTATGGTTTACGGGGACTCTCCATAGACGTAATGGTTTTTATACTGTATAAGCTGTATGTGCTATTGCCCTACACCTACCCTACACCTAAACTTAGCCCTCACAGGAGACGGTGCATTTCTACTTTCCCCCCAAAAAACTCACTCTGTATGATTTATAAGAGTTTTAAATTTTGGGGACACTGAAAACGTCCTCATAAATCACCTTCTCCTTGTAATACCAGTCATACCCATGTCATTATACAAATGTGTGTCCTCATAAACCACATAAACATGCACACACACACACACACACACACACACACACACAACACATGCATGCAAAACCTCCTTCACTAATGACACCTCACTGCTTGGGAAATCAGAAAAATCTGAATATGCGGAGATATAGTATGAGAATTACTATTCTTGCAAATGCATAGCAAAATCATGCAAAAATACGAATACATTTAGATAATTCTAACTTTTCCTTACAAACATCATATACATGTATTATGCATGGCCTCATGCGATTTCATTACGGTACAATGCTGCCTTGAGGCAACATGCAGTTTTTTGTAATGTCCTATTATGCATTTGATGAAATACTATGTACATTTTGAGAATGCTTCTTTATTTTCCAATGAAGGTGACTAAGTTTTTTTGTAGGCAATTTTATGTACGGAAATTGATGAAAAATGCACTTTTCATTGGACAAAATTTGGAGTCATGTGACGTGCACATGTCCTGAAAGTGGAAACAAAAGGCGTGTTCGACTTTAAGCGGCGCTGGGCAGAACGGTCAGTGTATGACATCAAAATACCGTGAGAGCGATAAGAGAACAGATGGTTTCAAAAGGCTCTCGCGGTACTTTAATATCATACACTGACCGTTCTATGCAGCACCGCTTAAAGTCGAACGCGCCTAAAATGGACTCCTGTGGGTCATGTGACCACTTTTTTTCTATGTTAATTTATTAGTACAAAAAACAGAAGCAGAGAGTGCTACACGGGTGTCTTTATAAAGCCACTGGTGCTCATTGGATGTGGTACAACATCTAATTATATAGACCAGGGATAGGGATAGGTCCTGGAGTGCCGATGTCCCGCAGAGTTTAGCTCCAGTCCTGAACAAAACCTCACCTGTAGCCCTAGTAATTCTGAAGACCTCGATTAGCTGCTTCAGGTGTGTTTGATTAGGGTTGGAGCTGAACTCTACAGGACAGCGGCACTCCAGGACCGAGTATATAGATATATACACTTCCAAGGCACTAACATGGTAAGCTAAAAAGCAGGTCCTGAAGAAGGCTGTTTTTGCCGAAACGCGTAGATCTACTTAACTATTTTCTAATGATTTAAGCCCAGTACAATAAAAGCTTTTTATCTTATCAAGTGAGTGCCTTGGAAGTATTTAATCTATATAAGTTGATTTATTAGTATTTGACTTCTACTTCCCTAAGACAGCACTGATCAATTAAATGAGCGTCTCATTTTATTTAAATATATATATATGTTGTGTAGCCTAGAAGCAAAACGGTACAATAGAGGGTTAAATCCAAAACTATTTAATGAGCATGATTCGTATGTTTCAAGCTATACATTTAATAATCACGCACGCTTCTCGGGAATCAAATCCATGACCTACGTGATGTAATAGCACCACGCTCTACAGAAATAAAGCCAGTTCAATGTCATATTTAACCTCACCCATCTAAGAGACCTATAAAGTCCTAAAAGCATGTCTATGTCACAATAACACGTTTAGTAATGCAAATAAGAAAGTGCATGCATTTAGGGCGTAACAGATATCTCAGATGGGTGAGGTTCTGCCTGTTAAATGACATTAAAACTGGCTTTATTTCTGTAGAGCGTGGTGCTATTCCCTCGTGTAGGTCATGGATTTGATTCCCGAGAAGCGTGCATGATTAGTAAATGTATACCTTGAAGCATAAATGCACACATGCACTTTGACTCGTCAAACACCTACATTTTATAGTAGAAGACTTTGGATTCTCCCGTGTTGGCTGAAGGAATGAGGTGTTTGTCCAGCACATCCAGTATGTCATTGCAAATAGACTTCAGCTCGTTCTCAACCTGCAAAAGATAAGAGTAATAATGGCATCATGTACATCGAGATTACACACACATACTGTATCTGAGACAGAGCTCACAAACCAAAGCATTTACAGTTATAGAGGTATTAAAGTATCATATACAAGAAAAAGCATTTTAAACAATTACTTCAATGCTTATTAATAGGTTTACAGCATGAATATTATGTTTTTTAATATTCCAGCTAATTAATCGGCTACAAACTGTGAGAAATTCCTTTCACTTAAATTATTATGTACTGCTAAGTATTATTGCACTAATTATTTTCACGTAGCATCAATATTTTGGTCGGGTAAATTCGTCTTCTATCATTAATTATGAACGATAAGTTTGTCCTAACTTTGCATTTTTTATTTTCTGAAGATATTTTGCTTTTGCACATTCCAGAATATTGCAGCATAAAAGTCAAAACTCATCCAACATACACTTTTGAAGTTTTGCACGACTCACTTTTGGTAACTATTTATGTTGCTAGCTCAGTATTGTGCATGTGGCGTGTCATTTCTATGCATGAGCAATAATAGATTAGCTTCTCAATATATTTTATCAGTTTTCATGAGCACTGTTAATGATGCACATAAACTAATGCCCCCCCCCAAACGTATTCAAATCTCCTGACCTCGAATACAAAATATGAATTTGATATATTAAATCAAGTACGTCTATCATTTAAAAATCACCTGAATTTCGGTGAATATCAGAAAAGGATTACAGTGCAAGTAATGATAACCTGACACTGGTTTAATTCTGTATTATTTCACTGAGGAGTATCTTCATTCTCACCATTTGTCTGTATTCTCGGATCATTTTGACTTTGCCATCTGCTCCCTTGCTCTCCTCTTTCTGCTCAATGCTGCTGATGATCCTCCAGGAGGCTCGTCGAGCTCCAATCACGTTCTTATACGCCACCGATAACAGGTTTCTCTCCTCTACTACGAGCTCTGTGTCCTTCCCTGCAACGCTCTTCATAAACTCCACCATTTCTGAAACACAGAGAGAAGAATCATCCTAATGACACCCATCAACAAAGACCAGGAGAGCTGTACACTTAGTACAAAACAACATTGAACATCACAGACTGAGAGGTTTAACAAGCAAGCTAATGTTCAAAGTATTACGTTCAGATGTTTAAAGCAGATGCTAGTTTAATACAAGGGTTTGGTAAAGTACACTCAATTATCTCAAGACATTTTACATCTGCATAAACGCAATTTTGTGTAACTATTGAAGTCTCACTGATATTGACAGATCTTTTCCAGATATGTATTTAAGAATGCATAATTAAAGGTCAACCAATAATCGGTTGTACTAATATTTATGCATTTTTTTGCATAATCAGATATCATTTTTGTTGTTTTTATTGGATAAACTGATTAATTCTGCCATATTGTGGGTGTTTTGAGAATTTCACGCAAGATTGAAAATTTAAAAACCTTGCTTTGCTTTAATAAACTTCACCATAACAGCATTATTGCACAAATGAGATGTGTTACATAACTGCTTAACATGTAGTTTAAGCTTGGAGCTTAGAAACAGAGACAAAGTCATGTCCCAAGCTTGTAACGGTCTTTAATGAGTGCATGTTGGAAACAAAACTGCTTAATTTAGTTCTGGTCTATCGGCTGCATATCGGTTTTAGGACACAGAAAAATGCAAATAATCTGTATCCATTTAAAATAAAATTATAAAGCCAAACAATACACAAATTGACATTCACCAACAAATATAAACTCACTTAATTTTAGTCTACTGTGACTGCAAGTATTATTTCTGTTTCATCTCATCGATGATTTCTATAAGCTGCCTTGGCAATGATTCAAATCCAAAACTTTAGCATCTATCGGTTTATAACCACTGTGTTGTTTGGCATTATAGATGGTCAAAATAAAAGCTTTTAAAAGTATTTTAATAGTTTTTGTCAAGCTAACAAACCTTACCTGTCTAGTTCTCTAATATCCAATCTCAATAGTCCATGAAAAACAGTACAGAACACAATGTTAAAATGTATTTTAGTTGTTTTATACATTTTCTAAATAATAATAATAATAGCACTGTTCATCCTCCCCTGTATCATATTTAATGCACCCACAAAAGACTTGGAAATGCCATGTATTGTCAACATCAAGGGTCCATAAAAACATCAACACAGTAAAAATATGACTATATTTGATCAACCCACGTGCAGAATAAACAGCTGCATTCAGCCTAGCATCAGCTCAAATCTGAACCCACTCGGATTTAGTAACGTTAAATCATTTTTAGCGAAATGAAAACAATGTGTTTTAGTGCTGCATATTCACATGCTATCAGATTAAAGCTACCAACAATACAACTAATCATATTACTTGTATAAACACTAAATTAGCCATTCATAGATTCAGAACAATCCTAAGCAGCGCGAGCACAGATTTGAGTTCATTAATAACAACGCGGAGGCTAGGTTGAGTTAGCTCGGGCCTTTCCAAACATCTCTCCGGGATTGTGCTTTTAAAGTCCACAGACACGTGTGAACAGACAGTGCTTAGTTGTTGGGTTCAGCACACACTTTTAACCGTATTAATACGACATGTCTATGTCCATTGCCGTAAGTTAATTCAAATGCGTGGCAACACAATTACGTTAGCCAAATATATCAACTCACCATCGTATCTCTCGGCTTGTTCCGCTAGTTTAGCCTGGTAAACCAAGTGCTCTCGATCTGCCATGGTTACCGGGACAAGGAGGAGGTGGAAAGGATGAAGGTAAGAGACGCTGTTTGTTTGTCCAGGCGGACTCAAAGGGAATAAATACGTTAGATTGGGGAACTTGGTGCAGCAACAGCAGCAGCTTGAAATCCTCGAATCCTACCGGCGACCAAATATGGCGACAAAACTCCATCCGGGGAATTCGCTCCTGCCGCGCACTTCCTTCGCGACGGACGTGGAAACGGCTTTGTCTGATTTTTGTGACGTTCGTACAAATAAAAAACACAAACAAAAAAAACGTATGTGGCACGACGTTTAGTCATTTAAAGGATTTATACTCCACCCCAAAATAAAAATGTTGTCATTAATCACTTACCCTCATGTCTTAAAAGCTTAATCGTTACGTCTTCGGAACACAATTTAAGATATTTTGGGTGAAAACCGGGAGGTTTGTGACTGTCCCATTGACTGTCAAGTAATTAACACTGTCAAGGCCCAGAAAAGTATGAAAGACATCATCAAAAATTATGTTACGTCAAAATTAAGTCACTGTAATTTTACGAAACGACGAGAATGCTTTTTGTACGCAAAGAAAACAAAAATAACGACTTTATTCAACAATTCGTCTCACAATTTTGGGGAATATCCGCTGGACGCAAATAGTGTACGCTGTTCTGAGTCAGCTGCACCGCACAGATACGCGGTTTTCGTTCAAATCAAAGCGTAAACAAGCGTTGAAAACGTATCTGTGTGAGGCGGCTGACACAGAACAGCGTACTAACTTAGAGGTCTCTACGGGCTTACAATCCCGAACCCGAGATCCTGAGCGGCACAGTTAAATTTAGAGCCCGAACCCGACCCGAAATTGCGATAAGATTGCACAATATTAGTATTTTCTGTATTTTTGATCGAATAAATACAGCCTTGATGAGCAGAAGAGACTCATCATGAAAAAACATTAAAAATCTTACTGATGCCCAAACTTTTGAGCGGCAGTGTAAATAAAAACCTTTTTACACAAAGTGATATTGAAATATTTTCTTTTTCATACTTTATTTTTTCATAGTTTTAAGCATGTAATATTTCATATGTATATGAAATTAAAAGGCATTTGAGAAGTAGGACGAAAATGAAGGCCTGGTAAACGTTTCCAAGTCATTTTAATCTGATTTTCATATAAGATAAAGAAAAGACTGAAATCCTGTACTATGTGTACCACTCATATTAAAGATATTTACCCCGGTGTTCTTCTAATAAAACTGTAATATGTATCTAATGACTCTGCTCTTACTATTCAGCTGTTTTAACAAAAACATGTTAAGAACTTTTGCATATGGATGCAATACATTTAAAAGCAGAAAAAGGTAATTAAAAACCTTGCGAACAAATTCTCTGCTCGTCCTTTCTTGACAGATTAATTAAGTCTGATACTAAATGGTCTGTCATCTCTCCTTGGTCATTTATTTACTTAAAGGGATAGTTCACCTAAGAATGAAATCTGATGTTTATCTGCTTACCCCCGGGGTATCCAAGATGTAGGGGACTTTGTTTCTTCACAACACAAACACAGATTTTTAACTCAGTCTGTCAGTCATACAATGGACACCGAATCTTTTAGAGTAAAAAAAACATACACAGACAAAACCAAATTAAACCCTGCTGCTCGTGACGATACATTGATGTCCTAAGACGCGAAATGATCAGTTTATGTGAGAAACTGAACAGTATTTATATTATTTTTTACCTCTGATACAGGCAATGTCCGACTCTCCCGAGCTCATCCACAACATCTGGCACGTGACGTGTAATGTGCTCTGGCACATAGATATACATACATAGATACCTCATTAGCGACTGTTTCTATGAGCCGCGATATGCAATGATCTATATCTATGTATGTATATCTATGTTCCTGAGTAACTAATATTAGTAAAAAATAATATAAATAGGTCCTCAAAATTATTGACAATAATTAAACTGCCAGTAATAAAAAAATCAAAGGAATAAAAAGATAGAAATGAAACAAACTGTGCTTTAAGTCATTTAATGCAAGTCTAAAGTATCTGTTCAGTTAACAGCCTACTAGATAAATACCTAATGTACCCAATCTAATGTAAAATAAAGCAGCATCGTCTTCACTGTAAGAATTAAACTTCCTTTGTTTCTTATTAAAGCTACAAAAGTCCTTCAGTGAAGAGCAGAGAGTGATTATGTTGTTTGATTATTAATATAAAGCACACAGTCGCAGCAGGAATATAGCGCGCTGTCACTTTAAGAGCCGCACGGATCCTATTTAATGTCACACAAGTATTTTCATCCTCAACTCTTTACAATCATTTATTACATAACTCGACGAGGGTTTACATGAATAATCACTAAACGCCACATTTTGACACATTTCTGCTTGTATTTGAGCGTTTAGGCGCTAAAAGATGACTTTACATGTCCGTGTTGTGTTCGGTCTCTGAGCGCATGCACAGTAATCTTCCCGAGGAAACGCAAGTTACGCTTTTAACAACACATCTAATCAACTTAAATAAATCAAGCACGTCCCATTTTACTAAAGTCTCGTTACATGATTTTACTGATGTGCACATTGGCCTTTTATGGAGGAACAAAAGAGCACCGCTGGAATGGGGCGCAATAATCGTTTTATCTCGATTACTGTATTTTCATAATCGTTGGAGCCGAAATCAAAACTGAATTTCGATTAATTGCACAGCCTTAATAGGGGGTAAGCAGATAAACATCACATTTTCATTTGGGTGAACTATCCCTTTAACAACTCAATTGTACAATGAATGCAAAAGCAGAACTAAAGTTAACCCAATGCAAATTTATTTAGTGCAGAAGAGGTGTGTTGTTTGATCCTTGCCCTTTCACTGGTCATCTGTGGAGAGGCACTAAGTTGCACCTATTGACAGAAGAAGAAATATGTCACTAGTTATGATATTCAATCGAGTTCTTTAAAGCCATTTACCTTTTCCTAATAAAGACATTACGTACCCCAGTAGTCCTCTACCAGACCATTGCTTCGGAGTCAAATTAAGATGTACTTCTTGTCCACTTCGAATTACTCCAACACGAAGGGATTTCTACGGTAAACAGAAATTAGCAAAGACAAAATGTAACTGAATCATGTAGTACATGCTCAGGAATGCAAAGTATTAAAACGAATAAGTTTGGAGGTACAACAAACCCCTTCACTGTGTTGGACAACAGAAGCGACGTCACGCAGATTCCTGAAGTTTTGTGCATTTATGGACCCAAACTCTATAATCTCATCCCCAACTCGCAAACCCTTCAAACAGAGGAGAACAGAAATCTGTTTCAATCTCTCTAGCTGCTTCATCGGTTTCTGTACAGGCTCAACAGAGACTTAAGTGCTACCATGAAACGAAATAAACCTTGCAATGTATGCAACTTAGAAGAACACAATTAACATGCAATCATTTTAAATATAGAGGATCTTAAAGTCAACATGAAACAAGATTTACAAGTTGCAACCTATTTTACTTCTCTAATGTTGCATATTCATTTACAAGCAGAGTTTTGAGGTTTTAAGTTAGAAGTGGGACACAAACTCACGGCCTGGAAAGCAGGGGAGCCCTGTGTTACGGCGTCTGCCAGAGCAAACGGAGCAGACAGAGACACAGTCGACTCAGTCACTTCCATATTCGTCTCATCTTTCTTATGTTCAACCCTTGCTGTTGCATGC
>CM049819.1:44313897-44411397 GCA_027422435.1 Schizopygopsis pylzovi | reverse complement strand
TAAACCAAAACATATCAGCAAGCAACATGGCGATAAGCTGGCTATAATAAAGTATATTATAAATCTATGGCCAAAACCCAGCCATCACGACAATGATGTACAGGTACATCTAAAAAAAAATTGAATATGGTGAAACAGTTAATTTAATTACTTTATTTACTTATTTCAAAAAGTGAAACTTTCATATAATTTAGATTCATTACATGTAAAGTAAACACTTCAAAAGTTTATTTGTTTTAATTTTGATGATTTTACTGCTCATGAAAGTCAAAAATCAGTATCTCAAAATATTAGAATATTTATATTTGAGTTTGAATAAATGACATCCATACAGTATAAATCATGGGTATCTCTTGTTCTTTGAAAGCACAATAATGGGGAACACTGCTGACTTGGCAATGATCCAGAAGACGATCATTGACACCTCCACAAAGAGAGTAAGACACAGAGGGTCATTACTGAAAGGGGGGCTGTTCAAGGAGTGCTGTATCAAAGCATGTTCAACGCAAAGTTGACTGGAAGGAAGAAATTGGGTAGGAAAATGTGCACAAGCAACAGTGATGACCGCAAGCTTGAGAATACTGTCAAGAAAAGCTGATTCAAACACTTGGGAAAGCTTCACAAGGAGTGACACAACAAAAACTGAGAGCAGTGTGAAAGACGTCATTTTTAAATGCGTATGATTACAGCGATGTGGATGTTTGCACGAGCTCTGCAGTAAAGTCCAGTCACGTATATTTATATAGTACTTTATGCAACTTATAGATTAGCAGCTCTCCAGTGTGGAGCTAGCTAATGATAAAATATTATTATTAGTGGGGAAAAATATTTAATTAAAGTGATAGTTTTGTTTACAGAGATCAAAGCTTGATCTAGCTCAGGGCTGTTTTGGTTATCATAACCTATAAAGGTATTTTAAGACTGAATTAAACAGTTTATCCAAAGCATCTCATCACTTACCTTTATTTTCTTTCTTATCTATATGACTTGCAAAAGGAGATGTTCGGCAGAATGATGTCATTCAGTTACTTTTTAAACTTGTTAATTACAAGTAGTGCTGGGTATCGTTCAAAAATGTTCGATATCGATACGATACTTTGACTTCGATATCGGTTCCTGAACGATGCTTTTTTAAATATCAATTTTACCAAGATTTATGTCGATTTACAAACACAACTTGTGATTTTTTCTAGATGCATTATTAAATGCTGAAATTAATATTAACTAAGATCATTAAAAGTCTGCAGAAGTCTTGTTCAATGTTAGTTCATGTTAACTAATGGACCTTATTGTAAAGTGTTACCAATTAATTGTATAATAATTGTAATTACATAATGTTTTTCTAAAGCTGAAGTCTTTATGTTAGAATATGTGAAAAGTGCCGTCTGAATTTTTCTTCTAAAATGTGAATTTTTCTCACGCTCCTATATTTATGTTTAGTTATTTAACTTGAATTGCATAGAAAAGGACTTATACATTGCCATTAAAGTGAAAATACTGGAGAGATTTAAGTCATTTTATCAATAATACAGAAATAAACATTAGCAAGACAACATTTACATCTAGGTATTTATTAAAATAAAAAATAAAAAAAATACTTTTGCATCTGTCTTCATGTATAACTTAATATTTTAACTAAATGCAATATTATAAACTTAATATTAAAACTAAATAATCAGTCAAAGTCTACTGATTAACCAGTTAAATAATCGTCGATTAGTCGATTAATCGTTCGAATAATCGCTAGATAAATCGATTATCAGAGCACATAAAGTTGTGTTAGATTTGAGCAGATCAATCAGCGCCTGACTTGAAGCAGTGTAGATACCACAAGAGCAATTAGCGAGCAGATGCGGGTTCGTGGGCCGTGCTTTCGGTCGTGTAGTACGAACGGACATCTGTATATGATCGGATCTCCACGCAGCTCCCGCACTACTCTCCATTGGAATTAATGACGAGGATCGTTTTCATTTTAAAACAAAAAATGCACCAGTGTAAATGTAGCCTTACATAAAAGGGGGCTGGGACTACAGCCCTGCGTGTGCGCCACATCTCTGAGTGTAACAGTTGTAAACTAGTAGTTGTGTTCGACTTGACATGGACCGACTGTTCAGACCGATCGGTGTATTACGGTACCATGAGAGATAGACTGCTCCGTACGCTTTCGAATCACTCTCACGGATGTCAAACACCAATCGATCCACGCCGCATCGCTTCTAGTCAAACACACCTAGTGCTGTAGGCTTATTAGCTCACTGACGCTGATGAGATTAACCCCTTAGGTATCGAAATTGGTACCGAACGACGATACGTTTTTCGATACTCGATGGTATCGAGGCAATTCGGTCGGTGACTAGAAAGTACCGAACTCGATACCCAGCCCTAATTACAAGTATGGAAACAAATGACTAAATGTATACAAATATATGTGGTTTAGGTAAACTAACACTTCTGTTAGCGCTTACGAAAATTAACCGTGATTTTATTATGGTAGAAATGTATAACCATGTATTTTTTTTGTATTTCACAGGTTTACTACCCTTTTTTAATACCATGGTAAAACTGGTTATTGTAGCAAAACCATGGTTAAATTGTAGCCATTTCTTTTTTTGGGGGGGGGGTAATTTGTATGATTAATTTTCGTGAGGGAATTTCTGAATTTACAACATTGAAAACTTTGTGTACACAGTCTTTATGTTTTAATTTGGGAAACATATTTTGTAAATGTATTACTTTATTCAATTTTGCATGTGTGCGTCATATTGTGTCCTTGTATTAATTTTGACATTACTCTGACTCCATATAAACCAGTTGGTTTAAGATGCTGTGTTTTACTGTTTTGGTGAACCATTTAAAAAAAAATCTAACTGTAACGTTACAGTATAAATGTCATTTATATTTACATTTATTTTATATATCACGTTACGTATTTCCCTTATAATTGCCGTTCTTGTGTTGAACGCTCTCCAAATGCAGTCAAACTACGCAACAAGGCACGACACATGACCGTAATTAATTATTATTAATTAACTTACGAGCGTATTTGACCGTTACATCGTCAAACAACGTTAACCTGCGTTAACCAACGCAGTATTTGACCGTTACATCGTCAAGATAAAAACGGTTAAACTTTTAAACCCGTTGCGTTCAAATCCGCTCCATTTGTTGCGCTGCTAAGAACGCGTTCTGTGAGAACGTCCTAAACCGCGTCCAAGCAGACAACAAAGCGTCTCTCTCTGAGTTTAATGACTAGACATATTTAAATTCATAGATATTAACATCTATGGTTTAAACTTACGGTTTGGAGCATGTCGTAGTATGCTTTAATTTGCTCTTCAATATCATCCTTTCTTTTTATTAGCTGTCCAAGATCGTCAGCAACATTTGGCTTAACAGCGTTGTTTTCCTCGCTCATTTTCATGACAAGTGCTGCCAAAAAGCAACGGAGTGGTCTTTATTTAAGTAATATCTGGATTTTGGGTATTTTATTTCAATAAATCTTCCAAATGTTCTCTTCTAGTGATTCCAAAGAAGCTCTGGAAAGTATTTACTGATCCTAATGCTTCTGTGGATTCACTGCCGGGTTGTAAACGAACTAAACGATGCATTGCTGCCACCTCTGTGCCGGAGCGTGAATCTGACACGCAGACAAAGCCCCAATAGTATGTTCCTGCATAACCTGCAGTTACAGGACCGCAGTTCTAGGACCACAGTTTCAGGACCGCAGTTCTAGGACCGCAGTTCTAGGACGCTGTTTTTTTGTCAACAGCGCCACCTACCGAATTGTATCACCAAAGATGGACGACATGGACAGCAATCAGAGTGTAAGTAACTATCGATTTTCAATTAAGTTTATTTTATAATGTTAAAACGAAACAAAGTTTTGATTGATAAAGCTTTCTATGAAGGATTGATGAAGCTTTCTATGAAGCCTGAAAGCTTGAAGAAATTGGCACCATACAATTATGTAAATTCAGAAATATTAAAGCAGTAGCCTACTCCATCCCACATAATACTAGTAATTTATAGTATAATGTTTTTGAACCATATTATAGTAAAGCGTATATATTATAGTATTTATAACACTAATAAATACTGTAGTATTAACTATAGTGAACCAATAAATACTGTAGTATTAACTACAGTGAACCAATAAATACTGTAGCATTAACTACAGTGAACCAATAAATACTGTAGTATTAACTACAGTGAACCAATAAATACTGTAGTATTAACTATAGTGAACCAATAAATACTGTAGCATTAACTATAGTGAACCAATAAATACTGTAGTATTAACTACAGTGAACCAATAAATACTGTAGCATTAACTATAGTGAACCAATAAATACTGTAGTATTACATTTATGCATTTAGCAGACGCTTTTATCCAAAGCGACTTACAATTGCATTCAGGTTTCCATTAGTATGTGTGTTCCCTGGGAATCGAACCCACAACCTTTTGCGCTGCTGACGCAATGCTCTACCACTGAGCCACACAGGAACACACTGTATTAACTACAGTGAACCAATAAATACTGTAGTATTAACTACAGTGAACCAATAAATACTGTAGTATTAACTACAGTGAACCAATAAATACTGTAGTATTAACTACAGTGAACCAATAAATACTGTAATATTAACTATAGTGAACCAATAAATACTGTAGTATTAACTACAGTGAACCAATAATGTAGCATTAACTATAGTGAACCAATAAATAATGTAGTATTAACTATAGTGAACCAATAAATACTGTAGTATTAACTATAGTGAACCCATAAATACTGTAGTATTAACTATAGTGAACCAATAAATATAGTATTAACTATAGTGAACCAATAAATACTGTAGTATTAACTATAGTGAACCAATAAATACTGTAGTATTAACTATAGTGAACCAATAAATACTGTAGTATTAACTATAGTGAACCAATAAATACTGTAGTATTAACTATAGTGAACCAATAAATACTGTAGTATTAACTATAGTGAACCAATAAATACTGTAGTATTAACTATAGTGAACCAATAAATATAGTATTAACTATAGTGAACCAATAAATACTGTAGTATTAACTATAGTGAACCAATAAATACTGTAGTATGAACTATAGTGAACCAATAAATACTGTGGTATTAACTACAGCGAACCAATAAATACTGTATTATTAACTATAGTGAACCAATAAATACTGTAGCATTAACTATAGTGAACCAATAAATACTGTAGCATTAACTACAGTGAACCAATAAATACTGTAGCATTAACTATAGTGAACCAATAAATACTGTAGTATTAACTATAGTGAACCAATAAATACTGTATATTAACTACAGTGAACCAATAAATACTGTAGCATTAACTACAGTGAACCAATAAATACTGTAGTATTAACTATAGTGAACCAATAAATACTGTAGTATTAACTATAGTGAACCAATAAATACTGTAGCATTAACTACAGTGAACCCATAAATACTGTAATATTAACTATAGTGAACCAATAAATACTGTAGCATTAACTACAGTGAACCAATAAATACTGTAGAATTAACTATAGTGAACCAATAAATACGGTAGCATTAACTACAGTGAACCCATAAATACTGAAGTATTAAATACAGTGAACTAATAAATACTGTAGTATTAACTATAGTGAACCAATAAATACTGTAGCATTAACTACAGTGAACCAATAAATACTGTAATATTAACTATAGTGAACCAATAAATACTGTAGCATTAACTACAGTGAACCAATAAATACTGTAGTATTAACTATAGTGAACCAATAAATACTGTAGCATTAACTACAGTGAACCAATAAATACTGTAGCATTAACTACAGTGAACCAATAAATACTGTAGCATTAACTACAGTGAACCAATAAATACTGTGGTATTAACTATAGTGAACCAATAAATACTGTAGTATTAACTATAGTGAACCGATAAATACTGTAGTATTAACTATAGTGAACCAATAAATACTGTAGTATTAACTATAGTGAACCAATAAATACTGTAGTATTAACTATAGTGAACCAATAAATACTGTAGTATTAACTATAGTGAACCAATAAATACTGTAATATTAACTACAGTGAACCAATAAATACTGTAGTATTAACTATAGTGAACCAATAAATACTGTAGTATTAACTATAGTGAACCAATAAATACTGTAGTATTAACTATAGTGAACCAATAAATACTGTAGTATTAACTATAGTGAACCAATAAATACTGATACTAATAAACTAATAAATAATACTAATAAATATTATTAAAGAATTAATAAATATTTTAGTTTTTAATTTAGTTTACATACTTTAGTTTTTACTAGTAAACTGTTGTGTAGTGTAATATAATATACCCCATAGTTTATTGGGTAAAGTCATTTGTTTATATTCCTATAGTTATTTTACCACACAATCTATAGAATTACCACAACAAATTAATTAAAGCACTTTACTATAGTATGGTTCAAACACATTATAGTATTTCATTACCATAGTATTTTTTGATGTGGGCATTGAGGTGTGCTTATATTTGAAATTCAGCAGATTTATAGGATTATTTTCTACAAGTCTTACAGTCGCTACCATAACAGCTAGACTAGTATTAATACTCCCATGTCTTGTATTAAATTCAAATTTATGAAGTTGTTCCTCACAATGTCTAACACATAAAAGTATGCATATGGCTGGAAGATTTATAGAAATCTGTTAATTTTGATGCAAAATATAATACATGTTTAACAAATACATGTAGCCTAGTACCTTTAAAAGAAAGGGACCCAAAAAAACGACCATATTTGTATTCAAAAGCAGATGCAGTTTTATATTAAAGATAGAAAAAGCAAAGTAAATCACTGTCACACACAGCTTGTTAGTATTGCAAAGGAGAACTACATATACAGCATCTTCATATTTACATACAAGTTACAACCAATGAAAATTATAAATATATCTTAGTTAACTTACAGCAGTTACATGTGACTGGAACATGTGTCTGTTAAATAACTGGCACCAACCCTACACACAAATGAAGTGGTTATATAATTTAAATGAATAAAATTAATGCATGTTTGTTCAAAAGACTCTTTATACATTGTGAAAACCTGACATCTTTTCTGAAAAACAAGGAGGGGAGGAAGAGGAACTAAACCGCTTGCCTCGTCAGCCAACGATCAGCTGCCAAGACCAATAAACTACTGTGTGGCCTGAACGCGCCACGAGTTTAGCAGCACAAACATAGTCCTGAACCCTGGAGAACTTCCTCCAAGCTGCTTTTGAGAACTCATACATATGGGTTCATAACCTGTACAGAAAATAAACAAACCTGTACAAAACAAATTCAAAAGCATCATGAACATTTCCAAATACAGAGGTGAATCTCTCAAAGAACCACGCGTCCAAGTCAAGCTCAACCCAAAATAAAATAAACCGTTTTGCATTAAATAAAGTAATAAGACCTGTGATGCCGTGGTTTACAGTGAATTTATAACAGTTGTCAGGCACGTGTAGCTGTAATAAATGCACTGTACACCACGGCATTGCTTTTATAAAACAGTTATTCCATATATGTAGTAAGGTTTCACAAAATAAATCCTATTTAAATGTAGTTCTTCAGAAATGGTTGTAGTTCCAACAAAGTGGTTGCCGAGCAACACACAAATGTAAACAAAGGGTCATGTTTATGAAGTAACTTCGAACTAGGCTCAACCAATCAGAATCAAGGACCGGAACTATCCGCTTTATGAAGTCTATTTTAGAATATTTAGCACTTTTGCAAAGTGAGATTATTTTCACGAACATTAAATACGTTCTCAAGCTCATTATCCTAAATAACAAATCTCATATTGGATTCAAATGCAGTATTTGTTTTATTTATGGTATTACAGTAAAGTATTTAAATCAGCATATACAGGCAATAAAAACACTACCATGATGTATAAATGCTTTACAATTCAAATATATTATAATAATGAGACTCTATTTGCTTTACGGTATTGAGAGATAATGGGCGTACTCCTACAAATGTGATAAAAACAGCATCTTATTTCTCTTCATTTGGGGGTAAACCTGACCTGGACGTTCCCCCGTTAGTCATATTCATCATAGACGGTGAAATCACGTGATTCACTGTGGTTCGTTTTGGTTGCTAATCAACTCTGAACATAATCTTTAACATCAAAAGAAGACAAGCCAGAACCATGTGCTATATTTATATACATATCTGACACTACCAGCCAAAAGTTAGGAATAATTAACCTGTTATACGTCTCTTATGCTCACCAAGGCTGTATTTACTACCGGTGCTCAAATATTAATAACGATTCTTCTTATTATAAAGGCTGAAAACAGTTGTGCTACTTTTGTACACTTTTTGTTTAGAGGATCTTTGATGAATAGAAAACTCAAACGAACAGCGTTTATTTGAAATCGAAATCTTTTGTAACATTATAAATGTCTTTACGGTCACTCGTGATCATCTGAATGCATCCAAGCTGAATAAAACTATTCATTTACTTTCACCTGAACGGCAGAAAATATGTTTTAACTTTGATAAGAAACCTTTCTTGAGCAGCGAATCAGCATATTAGACTGATTTCTGAAGATCATGTGACACGACTGGAGTAATGATGAAAACACAGCTCTGATTACAGGAATAAATTACAATAGAAAGCAGTTCTTTAAAATCATAATCTCTATGTTTACTGTATTTTTGATCAAATAAATGCAGCCTTGGTGAAATGATTTTAGACAAAAAAAAACAATTACTCCAAACTTTTGACACCCGGTGCACATATAGATTTAAAAACTGGCTTCATCTTTGACATAATAACTGTAATACTCTTTAAAAAGGATTGTAATTTATTAGAAATGAGAAACAGGTTCTTCATGAGTGTGGATTCTGTCCTTTGGCACCATCACAAACGTGTGTGAACGAGTCTTTCAACAGTCCTGATGCTCTTAAAACTACTTCAAAACAAGAAAACAAAGTCCAGAGAGTTCATAAATACATTTGATCATGGCAAGACGAGGGCTGGATGCGTTTCCTAAACCGACGGTCCGTGGACTGAAAACATGAGCTGCATCAGACACAAGAAGCACGTTACTTCAAACAGTTTCTCTCGAGTACAAAAAACCCAAAATATCAGTTCCTCTGACTCCAGCGTGCTTCGTCCTGCTCCAGTTCACACACAAGCTGTTGCAGAGGAGGCCTCCAGACGACGCACGAATGTCCCCGTACCGTTTTTATATGTGTATTATTGAGTTTAGACTTTCAAGTATGAGGTCGGTCTCAAATCTATTTACAGTTAATTTGGCTGTCGGCGTTTGTATGCGTTAGCGTTCCTCGTGTCAGTTGCTGAAGTATATATGAATATATTAGAGCTGCCAAACGATTAATCGGGTTTAATCACATCCAAAATAAATGTACATAATATATGTATGTGTACTGTGGATATTAAGTTTATTTGCAAAAACAGATTAAAAAAAAATCAATTTTCAAAAATCATGTTTTTTGTTAGTATTTTTTGCTATTTTCTAACTAATCAAAATAACCCAGTTTCAGTTTGATTGAGACAATGAAAAAAAAACATGATTTTTGAAACTGTTTTTGCATATGAACTCTTCATATATATACACACACATACAGTATGTATTTTGAAAATATATAAATGTATATGAAGAGTTCAGATGCAAAAGCCTCTAAGTGCCGTCTGAATTGTTCTTCTAAAACGAGCATATTTATAGATTACATTCCTATATTTATGTTCAGTTATTTCACTTTAATTGCATAGAAAACACACACTTTGCCATTAGAGTAAAATTACTGAACGTACACATAAAAGCCTGATGACAATTTCAGACGCCTTAGAGGCTTTTGCATCTGAACTCTTCACATGCATTTATATATTTATATTCTTATATTTTATACAAATGAAGAATTTATTTTCAAAAATAGACAACTCAATTTTCTTTAAATTTTTTATGTTATGTTATGATGTTTTTATTGTGTTAGTTAGCTGTATTTTTTGTAATTTTTTAACCTAATAATAATAAAAAACAACGGCAGCTGATTGAGATTAATTGGAAAGCACAATGAAAAAACATGATCTTATGAAGAGTTATCCATTTGTGCAAATTAACTTCAAATATAAACAAAATTTTTCTTAAATATATACATGCATGTGTTTGTATTATATATATATATATATATATGACTAATTGTTTGACAGCACTAGTGTGTGTGTGTGTGTGTGTATGTATATGTATATATATATATATATATATATGATTAATTGTTTGACAGCACTAGTGTGTGTGTGTGTGTGTGAGTATATGTATATATATATATATGATTAATTGTTTGACAGCACTAGTGTGTGTATGTATGTATGTATGTATACACACATATAGTATTAAATCTTTTAATTTGGATGCGATTAATCATGATTAATTGTTTGACAGCACTAGTGTGTGTATGTATGTATGTATACACACATATAGTATTAAATCTTTTAATTTGGATGCGATTAATCATGATTAATTGTTTGACAGCACTAGTGTGTGTGTATATATATGTGGTCCGTATGACCGTACCTACCTGTTTGACTTCTAATAACAGTGTAATCAAGCCTTTTTGTGCTCAGAAGTTTGTGCCCCCATGTTGGCGTGTTTGTTAGTACAGTTTCACACTTGGCTCTCAGTAGAGGCTTTACGGTTGGGGACCCAGCCGGTGTCGGGATGCGTGCTGTGATGCTGAGCCGTCACGTCGTGGGCGGTGCTGAGACTCGAGCTCTCTGATTGGTCGCCCTGCAGCAGCTGCTCGGTCTCTCCGTCGTTCAGAGAGGCGGAGCTTGCCTGTAGCGAGACGGTCTCTGTACGCATGCAGGCGTGAAGCCCGGCTCCTCGGCACACCTTCAGCTGTCTCAAGTCTTCCCAGTAAAGGTCGTCTCCTGAGAGCAGACACACGCCTTCCACGATGCGGATCTTCTCTTTAGTGTAGCCTCCATCACAAACGTCCTGGACCTGCAGACAGCATTTGAAGTGAGATTCAATTTGGCACACATGCAGTCAAACCTAAAATTATGCAGACACCAGATATGATTTTTGATATTGTTTTAGGCTACTAAGTGTGTGCAGGACACTATAGTTAATTTATGTAAGTGAGGATAGCAAAATAAAGTAAAATGTGACATTATACCCAAAAATTCTTCATACAGTGAATCAAATATTTAGACACTTTGACCTGACCGTGTTTTGCTGAAGTGAGTTTACTTTAATTGCTAATGCGACCTTTTTACACCACATACTGAACACAATGAAGCATTGCTTGGTAATTGTTTGACCTAAATTGATATTATTTAATTGTGTACTTACATTTAACAGCTATTCAGCTGAATTCATCACATACCCTCTCTATCAAAGTTATGACATTATCAAGATTAATTTGTTCTGACACGGTTTAACTCGTCACTATTTATTACCATTGTCTAAACTATAGTGAATAAACTGAGAAATGTTGAAGGTGTCTGAATACACTTTGGTTCGACTGTAATTACTGTGAAAAATAAGCGCACTTTAGCACACTTTTAAAAAGAGTACTTAATATGAAAATAATATGATTTAAAAGAACGTGTGTAAAATGCATACGATGTTTTCAGACACTTAACTGCATGTTAATTGCAACTGAATGTTAAAACATTTATTATAATTTGAAATGATATTAAAATGCAATACATTTAAATTTAGAGTGCTTTTGACCCACTTAAAGGAATAGTTCACCCAAAAATAAAAAATGTACTCAGCCTCAGGCCGTCGAAGATTAGGATGAGTTTGTTTCTTCATCAGATTTGGAGAAATGTAGCATTACATCACTCAGCAGTGAATGGGTGCCGTCAGAATGAGAGTCCAAACAGCTGACGGCACCCATTCACTCACTGCAGAGCATCCATTGCTGAGACACTGATGCAATGCTACATTTCTCCAAATCTGATGAAGAAACAAACTCATCCTAATCTTGGATAACTTCTATTGTTTTAAAAATATGATTAAAGTATATAGCTGGTTGTACCTACAAACATTTATGACAAACTGGAATATATCCCAATTTAATTTATATTAAAACTCGTATGTCATGCATTTAAATATATTTGTCATTTCACATTTGTATGATGAAGCTGAAATGTAGTACATTTAAAATATATTAACTTTAAATGTAATATCTAACAATGCTAATTATAATCACGTTCACATGCACATTATATTCAATACAATTAAGCACACTTAATTTTAGTAATATAGTTATATATGTATACAGTACAAATTGTAAATGTGTGACCCTGGAGCACAAAAGCAGTCTTAAGTCTCTGGGGTATATTTGTAGCAATAGCCCAAAATACATAGTATGGGTCAAAATTATAGATTTGTCTTTTATGCCAAAAATCATTATGATATTAAGTAAAGATCATGTTTCATGAAGATATTTTGTAAAGTTCCTTTCGTAAATATATCAAAACTGAATTTTTGATTAATAATATGCATTGCTGAAGAACTTCATTTGGACAACTTTAAAGGATTTCATAAACCATACATCACCGGAAAGCTTATTTATTCAGCTTCCAGATGATGTATAAACCTCAATTTCGAAAAATTGACCCTTATAGTCATAAGTTTAACTGGTTTTGTGCTCCAGGGTCACATATTGTAGAACAGTTACTGTGATGTATAGAATTACAATCATCAAGTCAACAGGAAACTGCACTCACAACCCATTACAGTGTTGAGTAACGTGAGTTACGTAATAATATTACTTCTTTCAAGTAACTAGTAAAGTAACGCATTACTTTTTAATTTACAGGAAAATATCTGAGTTACTTTTCCCCATTTACTAACTGACAGTGCTCTGTGTGAACATGATCTTACTGTAGATATAATCTAGACTAAATATGAACGTGTATTAATTCATCCCACTCGCAAAAAACAGATTCAGTATTCATCAAAATGAATTAAAACAGTGAAATGCAAACTCAGAATATGACGCAAACCTGCAATAATTAAACATGTTAAACAACACAAATATATCTAATCTCATTTTATTAACCGATGTGTTTGCTGCTGATCTTTGATGATCCAGTTCAATCATACTAATAAGCTAATATTACTTTACATTAACAATTGTGCTTCGTTGTGTTTTATTGCTGAAGAGTGTTGAACTTCTCCTGTGTTCTTCTGTACAGACGTGATTTACTCGTCCTTCAGCCTGAGGTTTATTCATTACACTTTTTGGTGTGAAAGGCTTTTATATTTGCTATAAATATAACTTATTGTATTAAAAACAAACAATCAAGCCCTGCTCATATTTAAAAAGTAACGCAAAAGTAATGTAACGCATTACTTTCCATAAAAAGTAACTAAGTAACGTAATTAGTTGCTTTTTTAGTGAGTAACGCAATATTGTAATGCATTACTTTTAAAAGTAACTTTCCCCAACATTATTTTACTTCTATTATGTGATGCACTGACTGGTTGGGGAACTTAATGTTGATTTTAAAACCGTACAGCAGTTATTTTTATGGCTTTAAGAAAAAAGAAAAAAACACTGCAACCACTGCATAATGCTCACAATTCATGCAACCTCTACACTAAGAAACTAGCATAAAACAATGTATTATCATTTGAACAATTAGAAACGCTATCCAATGCAAAAATCTGATTACATGCAAGACGACAAAGATGCTGGATTTGAGATCAAGCAGTTGGTCACAACCACACGGCTGATATATTAAATACGGGAAGCAATATTTTCCCAATTTGTTGAACTACCTTGTTTGCCATTCTGATGAAAATAAAAGGGGGATGTCAAAAGATGAAAGGAGAAAGGGAGTTGTAAGGATGATTGAGCTGTCATGGAGAAAAAAAGATGAGCGGGATCTGAGACTCTATACAAATATAAAACCAGTTCATCTTGATGAGAACAATTACATCAGTCATGTCTGACGTCAAACAACAACAGCACATCTAAATGATAGTTTTGAGAAATCCTCAAAGGCAAGAACGATAAGCAATACCTCTTTTTTAAACCGCAGCTGGTTGTTTACGGCAGGTTTCTGTGCGGTCTCTATTTTAACCTCCTGTGTTGATGTCCTGTATGAAGGGTTGCTGTAAGTCAAGTTGCTCACTCCTGGATCCGCAAACTTGAATTTTTTGTGCCTTGAAAGCAAAAAACAACAACATAATCAAATATTCATCTTGAGCAGCTGAGAAAAGTAATGCATTCGTAAAGTCTTGGTTACCTTACCTGTAAATAATGAATGCAGAGATGAGTATCAGGATGGCCAGTATTGACAGAGCTCCACCAATCACGTAGCTGATATGAGGGCTCTCGTCTTCATAAACAGAAGTGTAAATGGTCAATTCATGCTAACGCAACTATTTAAAAGCAGAGTAGTGATTATTTACCACGAGGCGCAGACACCACATTGCTCTGGATGCAGTCTTCTAGATTGAGACTTGCGTCTGTACAGCTGAGGAGAAAATGATGGGAT
Organism: Schizopygopsis pylzovi; assembly: GCA_027422435.1. Taxonomy (NCBI): domain Eukaryota; kingdom Metazoa; phylum Chordata; class Actinopteri; order Cypriniformes; family Cyprinidae; genus Schizopygopsis; species Schizopygopsis pylzovi. Next base: position 44,396,828 of record CM049819.1, on the reverse strand, counting down.
TTTACTGATTCACTTCATTCTTAAAGAAAACGCTGTTTTTAGATCGGACAGCTGCAGGTGACTCACTTGACCCCTGACAGGCCCTGATGAGGTTTCTCTGTGGGGTGCTTTTTGGGGGCTTGAGTACCTCTGGAGTCCTTCTCAGGAGCCGTGGGAATGTAACCAGAGACTAGTCCAGAAACAGAATTGGAATATTTACAGTATGCTATTATTGTATTAATAATAAAGACATGCAATTATTATTCACTCATAATGGAAAGATGCTTATATAGGCCAAAATTATGACTCATACGGGCATATTATTAACATTTCTAGAAAACAGAATACTGGCTTAATCTGGTTATGATAATCTGGTTATGATAATCAGTGTTGCACTCATTAAATACAATTAAAAAAACTGAAATAAAATGTAAACGTTACATAAAAAAAAACTTTTTAATGAACTGAAATTAAGTACTTAAATTACTAAAACTGAAATTAATTAATAAAGGCATGCAAATATAAATGAATATTCACTTGCAATGGATAATCTGAATGAGGGTGTTTTTATAGGCCAAAATTATGACTCATACGGGCATATTATTAACATTTCTAGAAAACGGAATACTGGCTTAATCTGGTTATGATAATCAGTGTTGCACTCATTAAATACAATTTAAAAAACTGAATTATGAATTGAAATAAAATGTTATTACATAAAAAAATCTTTATAATGAAATGACAATGAATTTAAAAAAAATGAAAATGTAAACGTTACATAAACCTTTTTAATGAACTGAAATTAAGTACTTAAATTACTAAAACTGAAATTAATTAATAAAGGCATGCAAATATAAATTAATATTCACTTGCAATGTATAATCTGAATGAGGGTGTTTTTATAGGCCAAAATTATGATTCATACGGGCATAATATTAACATTTCTAGAAAATGGAATACTGGCTTAATCTGGTTATGATAATCAGCGTTGCACTCATTAAATACAATTTAAAAAAATGAATTATGAATTGAAATAAAATGTTATTACATAAAAAATCTTTATAATGAAATTACTAAAACACATTAAATTAAGGCATGCAAATATAAATGAATATTCACTTGCAATGGATAATCTGAATGAGGGTGTTTTTATAGGCCAAAATTATGATTCATACGGGCATATTATTAACATTTCTAGAAAACAGAATACTGGCTTAATCTGGTTATGATAATCAGTGTTACACGCATTAAATACAATTAAAAAAACTGAATTATGAATTGAAATAAAATGTTATTACATAAAAAATCTTTATAATGAAATGACTAAAACACATTAATTGAATGTAAATATAAATTAATATTCACTTGCAATTAATAATATGAACGAGGGTGTTTTCATAGGCCAAAATTGTGATTCATAAAGGCATATTCTTATTCAAATTTCTAGATAACAGAATATTGGTTTGATAATGACAATCAGTGTTGCAATTGTAATCAACTAAAGATAAATAGAATTAGAAATAACAAAAATTAATACACAATATTACTAATAACTTACTATTCATGCTAATACAGATATGCAAATATAGATAAATATTAACTTGCAATGGAATTTCTAATGAGGGCGTTTACATAAAATCTGACGTGTTCTTATTCAGATTTCTAGAAAACTGAATATTGGCTTAATTGAGTTATGGTAATTAGTGTAGTACGTACAACTAAAACTATTAAAAACGTAATTTTTATCTGAAATCAATCTGATATAAAAAATAGGAATCACATGAAAAACGTTAAACGTATAAACACTTAAAAAAATGGCAACTAACTGAAATAAAATCATTTTAAGTTGAAGTACTAAAATTACTAAAACAAAAATAAATAAAAAATAACAACTATGACAAAAGTACATTTAGAAAATTGCAAAAACTTAAATAAATACCCCAAAGTATTGTTAAATACAATAATAATTCTACACTAACAGCGACGGTAAACAGTCATGTCATGAATATTTGAATGCGTGTAACATCTCAGTTTAACGGCGGTCTCTTGAAGATAATAATCGCTCATGTTGAACTCACTTGTAGAGCACGGTCTTCCGTCAGGCTCATCGGGACATGCGCACACAAAACTGTTGCTCCGCGCTAGACACAAGTGTGTGCACCCCCCATTATTCACACCGCAATGATTTGTTCCTAGAAAGACAGAACATCTTACGGATGCATTCGTTTCAATGGCAATGCTAACATTTCTTCATCACACGAGCTCAATGTTTGTATATCAGTGATCATCTTCTAACACAACATGCTTAAAAACACACTACACGTGATGAAACTACACTGGTTTATATGCAATATTAATATTTAATGTAATTACTTCAAATCTAATTGCACATAAGCATACAAAAGAGCAGTGTTGAGTCCCAACAGCACACATTTTGGACATCTTCCTTCTCTGATGAACGCATTACGGGATTCTCTTCAAATTAGCAAATTAATTTGTTGTGAAAATATCATTTGTTTTAATAAGAAGAAACAAAATGTGCAGTGTTGAGTGCCTCTAGGACCAGTGTTGGGAAACACCGTATTGGACAACAGACAAATATTATTATATTATATAGTATTATACTATATTATTCATTAAACAGCGTTTTTTTGGGGGGTGGGGGGGGAGGGGGTAATTTCTGGAAAACTTATGGAGTGATAAATGGAGGTATCCAAAATAATAATGCCCAAATTAATGTAAAAAAAACATATGTCTGAACCTGGCTTTATCCAATGTTCAGATTTATGTTCTAGAAATTAGTGCATATTTAATGCACCAATTGCATATTTAAACATTTCATAAAACATTTGATACAAAACTTAATTCACTGCAATTAATCAAAGAGAGACAATATGGTAACCGTTATTAGTTTGCTCAGTATTTACCTGCAATGTCTTGCTTTAATGATAATCGAAATTTAAATGGTATAAGTCACAAAACCCCTTCAACGTGTGCGTTTTGCATTAGAGTAGAAATAAAGTAGACTTCTTCAGTTCAGTCTCAAAAAGTCAATCTTACCGGTCTGTCTGTGTGGCGACACCACTATGATGTCCATGAGGCCCTCTACATTAGCCAGCACAGATTCCTTACTACGACCCGTATGCTTATCTACTCGCTGAATAGACTTGGTCTGCCAGTCCGTCCAGTAAATCCAACGGTCTTGCTGTGAGATTCGGGAAAAAGGAGTTAAAGGAGAGAATACCGGTTTCAACTGGGGACAAAGAAAGGGGGTCAAAAAACGGGGGAGGGAAGGAAAGATGGGAAGAAAAAGGAGGGTCAGAAAATGGAAAGATGCAAGAGAAGAGAACAACATGCTAAGGTTATAAATGCATGAGTGAAAGAGGACGGGTCAGGTGAGCAGAGGGTGATGAAGGTGGGGGTCAGATATGGAAAGGTACCTGCGTGAGGGCAAACGGGTGTGATACGGGGCTGATGAGAATTTGACGCAGTTTGCCATTCAAGTCACAACTTTCTATGCGGTCCAAGTGTGCATCCACCCAAAAGATCCTATACATGAAATCACGTGAAGTTTCAGTTGCGTGTTCTCCAAAACGTTTGAAGGTACTTGCCATGATTAGGGTACAACATAATGCTTAAAATAAGCCATTTTTAGAGCAGATGAACAAAGTGAAAAATAAGAGATGCACCGAAAACTGTTGAAATTCAGCATCAGGAGGTCAAACTAAAGATTACATCAGCCGTTTTATTTCTCAACAACATTTGGGACATGTCTAAATACCTGTTTAACCTCTTAACTGTCAACCTTTTAAACAAGACATCAGCAGATTGAATGCATTCGAATGTACATTTTTACAGTAGTCAACATTTGAAGCGGATCAAAACCTTGCATCAAAGTTGTCCTAAAACAAACTTAATAAAGCCGTTCTTGTCGTTCTAACTGTTTTGATCCACTTCAAATGTTGACTACTGTATGTAAAATAAATATTGTACAAACATATTTTGGAATCTAATATTGCTATAAAATCAAATTCACGTGTCTAAATAAGTTTCAAATTTGAAGTTGATATTACAAAAACTGTGTGAGATTTTATTCAGACACTGTGCCACAAAATCCACACATTTCTGTCACAATATTACTTCTACCACCAAATATGGAACATATTGAATATTCCAACGAATATGTTTTGTCAAGATTATAAATACTGTAGTAAATGATGTAATATGACACCACCCAGTAAAGAGAGGTGCCCACTGAGAGGTTTTAAAGTACCATTTCCATGGTAATGCAATGTAAAATAGTTTTCACATGATACTTTTTGAGTGCTAAGATTTCAAATGATATCTAATTTACGATGCTTACTAAAATGTGTGATCGAGAAAAAGACAAAAAGAGAGCGCCAAGTGTCTAATCGTGACAGTTAAGGGGTTACAACTCTGATTTGTGATTTAATGTCGGTTTGATTTGACTGAAAATACCATAACTAGAGTAAATATAAAACAATTATAATAGATATATTTCCCCATTTATGCAGCCCTCCTCCTCCCCAGCACCACCTGTCTGCCCATCCATCTCTTTAACACAGTTGTAACTAGCTACTTTGGGACCAAATGTCTCCCTAATTTACCCCAAAAATGGGACACTAACAGTGCCTTATTCATGGAAAGTACCCGAACAGTCAAAGCCAGTTGTTGTTAGTGGTAAAGTGGCATTGAAAACAAAGTATAATAGGTGTACAACTGAAGAAAGAAATGAAAAGAAAACCAAATATTCAAATGAAAATCATTTTCAAAACCTGCAATAGTGTGTATGTTACATCTAACACACATACACACTGCAACCTAGTGATAACAGTGTTTAAATGTGGTAGTGACCCCCCCCCCCCCACACACACACACACACAAAAAAAAGTATATATTCGGTGTGCATAACCCCACAACATTGCAAAGACCAACATAGTGATGACCATGACTGGGAACAAGAAGCATGAGTACCAACCTGTTTGACCAAAGTAATATTAGTAACCAAATATGAAATAACAGTCTTTGACAGAGGCACTGTTTAGTTTATGCTTGTAAACTTGTTGCTTTCAAACAACTCACTCTTCTTGCCATACCTGCTAATGATAATTCAAATGCGTATATATATATAGTTGCGTGTTCTCGTGAAATTTATATATATATATAGCCAAACTTGGGTTGCGATCCTTTGGTCTTATTTTCTAAATCGTGACCCTGGACCACAAAACCAGTCATAAGGGTACATTTTTCCAAATCGAGATGAATAAATAATCTTTACATTGATGTTTGGTTTGTTATGATCGGACAAAATTAGAAAATCTGTAATCTGAGGAAGCAAAAAAATTGAATATTGAGAAAATCATCTTTAAAGTTGTCCAAATGAAGTTCTTAACAATGCATATTACTAATCAAAAATTCAATTTTGATATATTTGCGGTAGGAAATTTACAAAATATATTCATGGAACATGATCTTTACTTAATATCAATGATTTTTGGCATAAAATAAGAATGTATAATTTTGACCCATACAGTGTATTTTTGGTTATTACTACAAAAATGACTGCTTTTGTGCTCCAGGGTCACACATGGTCTCTTAATTCAGATTTGTTTTGTTGAGTCTTTTGAACAGCTGAACTCATGTTGTGTCGATTGTAATAAGACTTTCCAGTTTTATGGCTCTTGCCATCTTTGATTTTTATGTTAGTCACTACTGTTACAACACAACAGTTATGTGTGGCTAGCATGAGAATAAGAAAGAGGATTGACATCGTTGATACAACAGCGGCTTGAATACAATATGTAAGCTCCCTGTTAAAGCTGTCCATCTTAACCCTCTGGTTGTGTTCGGGTCAAATTGACCTGATTTTATTTTTCCCGAAAATACTAGTTAACGTTATCGCATTGGACTCAAACTTACTGACTTTGTTCACATAGGGTATAAGTACTTCTCATTAATTTGTTTAACATTTTCGTATTTTTTTTGTGGGTTTTATTTCACCTAGTAACACTTGTGGTGTTCCCGGTCAAAAATGACCGGACTCCAAACAACTGCTTATAAGTTTGTCATTATGCTATATTATCACTAAATATTGGATTCAATCTTTTTGTCAACTTGTTTTCTTTCATGTAGGACTGGATAATTTGTGTTTCTATTTGCATCTGATTAATCTTTAGTCTCATTTATCTGAGAGTAGGTGCCTTGTTTTTTGAGTGAAAAAATCTTTTTTTATGAATAATTTTCACAATATGAGATGAAAAAATTATGAAAATTGTACAAAATAAAAGCATTTAAAAGCAAACTTCCTGATTAATCATTAAAGTACACTAGTGTGAGAAACAGTGCAAATTTTCATAATTGTTTTATCTCATATTGTGAAAATTCATAAAAAATGATTTTTTCACTCAAAAAACGAGGTGCCTACTTTCGGATAAATGACGCTAAAGATTAATCAGATGCAAATAGAAACACAAAACCAGTCCTATATGAAAGAAAACAAGTTGACAAAAAGATTGAATCCAATATTTAGTGATAATATAGCATAATGACAGATTTATAAGCAGTTGTTTGGAGTCCGGTCATTTTTGACCGGGAACACCACAGGTGTGACAGGAGTCCGAACACAACCAGAGGGTTAAAAACGTAATGTTTGAACATATGTGTACAGAATGGGTTTATGTACTCGACCGTGCCATCCATCAGTCTGCAGTGTGTTTGTGGCCTAACGGTGCATCAGATTTTGGTTGATATGGGATGAAGGGTCATTTGCACGTCTATCAGCTTCCAACAATATCATAATCATAACTCTCCACTCTTTTTAATGAATTTTCCTCTTTTACCTGCGGGTGTCATAGTCCAGTGTCAAGCCGTTTGGCCATCCCAGATCTGTGTTGATGAGGACTTTCCTATCTGTGCCATCCAGGTAAGCACGCTCGATCTTTGCAATGTGACCCCAATCTGTCCAGAACAAGAACCTTGCCAAAGAATAAAATGATGAAATGCATTCATTAGTAATTATAAAGCAACTACATAAAAAGCTCCCTTCTCTCTCGCTCTCTCATTCATTCAAATACATGTTTCAACCTTAGAGTTACTTTACTCTGACTTCAAAAATCAACTACTGCATAGACAACATAACTAATAAAAATCTGCATGTGTCCAAAACGGTTTTATGTTGTGCATGCTAGCATGTGATCGTGGTATACGCAGGATAATCCATAACTAGGTGATTATTTGAAGCAGAAGCAACCACATCACATGGGTTCGGTCTTTGCAACCAAAACGTTTCATGAACAAGTTTGTTGCATTTTAAAACTTGAAGCTGTAAAAATATTGTTTAAAATGAAGACAAGTCTTTCACACTCTCTGGCTGTCAAACTTTAAGGGCTTTTATCTGCTGAACTACACTGGTGACTGTTCGGTTAAATATCGTTGAGAACTGATTTCAGTTATTCATGAAACATGAAGTTAATTCTCAGAAAAGCTCTAAAATCATTTGTCTGCAGATACCACTTAGTTCGATATTTTGTAACTAATGGAATTAATCATTAGTTTGACTAAAAGTGTCAAAAAACAATATATGCATTTGAAGAGCTCTTTTCCAAAACGCTATAAATCCATTTTAATAGTTTTCATGAAAATGAATTTTTTTTACCTAGACCCATACATTTTGTTAATATTCAATATTGTTAAAATGGTCTGTTGGCTCAGTCTGAACATGTTAAACAATGATTGTTAAATGAAACAACAATATTATCGATTATAAATGCATAGTTGTTTTAGTTTTTTTTTCAAAACGCTACAAATCCATCCTTTTTTTATGTTGGTTTATGTCTTAAAAAAAAAAGAGAACATGCAACATGTGACATCAGGGACTCATGCTATAAACCGGTCGCACCAGCCTTGTGTTGATGTAACCCCCCCCGGGTCCGCACCATCACACCGAGCGGGTCTCGAACCCGGGTTTCCGGTGCGGGATGCGGGCGCTCTAACAAGGAACGCCAAAGGCTACAGCCTCTAGCGTCAATCGGTTAAACACCACCTTTACTGGCATACACATCTGTTACATTGACATCCCACAGTGGGTATTAACGCGCCACCTGAGAACCTTCTTTTTTGTTGTTTTTTGTGATTTTCTTTGTCCAGTCTGCGTTTTCTACCCCCAGGTGTAGGTCTCACTGGCTCATCCAGGCCATCAAAAGTGTTATTAGAGTTTAAAGCACTCATTTTGAAGACTGAGCACAAACAAACGCTTCAAAGCGTCGCCGTGTTAGATTGCATCGAACGAATTCTGATTGGTCGAGAGGACATATCGCATTTAGGCTAAAAACAGGTTCGGCGCTTATAGCGGTTTGGAAAAGAACTGCATCTTGCAGTACATTTTAAACAAGGAAATATAGCGATTTGGCATGAAACACTGATGGAGCAGTGAATAGGTTCAGTACACAGCAAAATGGCATGACGAACTCATTTTTTTTTTTATTTGGCGTTTATCGCGTTTTGGAAAAGAGCTCTTCATTTATATTTAGATAGACCATTCTTCACCCTTGCCTTCAGGAGATCAAGCTCAAATGTGACCCTGGACCACCCTGGTAAAAATTGAGATCTAAACATCATCTGAAAGATGAAAAAATAATATTTCCATTGACGTATGGGTTGTTATGATTGGACAATATTTGGAAATATTGAAAATCTGGAATCTGAGGAAGCAAATAAAAAATCTAAATATTGAGAAAATCATCTTTAAAGTTGTTTAAATGAAGTTCTTTGCAATGCATATTACTAATCAAAAAATACGTTTTTATATATTTACAGTAGGAATTTTACAAAATATCTTCATGGATCTTTACTTAATATCCAAATGATGTTTGGCATAAAAGGAAAATTGCTAATTTTGATCCATACGATGTATTTTGGGCTATTGCTACAAATAAACCTATGCTACTTGTGACTGCTTTTGTGCTCCAGGGTCACAAATATTTAAAAGGCAAACAGTATAATATATCCCCCCCCAAGCCACCACAATTTTTTGGCAACTCTTAAAAACTAAGGTGTGTGTTATTTCAAGAGAAACTGGCCTTCTCATATTCTGGACTGAAATGTAGTCTATGTATGAGTTTTAACGATGCATAAAGAAATATTAAAATTGTAATAAAATGTGTAATTATTAAAAAACAAAATGCAATAAAACCTAATGATACATTTTATATATTTTCTTCAGCCCTCCTCCTCCCCAGCACCACCTGTCTATATGAAATAATAATAATAATACATATACAATAAATATATAAGTAAAATCTAAATGTAAAAAACATATACAAACAATGGGTAAAAGAGTCCTTTTAGAAACAGACTAAAGGTTTTATATACTTTTTTCTGGATCAATTTTCTCTTCACAAAGAAATGCATAAAGCAACAACACTGCGATGAACTGATAAGCGTGCTGTTCTCACCCCTTGCTAGGAAACACCGCGATGGCTCTTGGTTCATCCAGACTGTTATTCACCAGAACTTTCCGAGACGTGCCGTCTAAGAGAGCCACTTCGATGGTGTTACGGCCGGTGTCCGTCCAGTACATGTTACGGGCCACCCAGTCCACAGCAAGTCCATCAGTCGTCTTCAGACCCTGACTGATCACCGTTTCCATAGCGCTGCCGTCTAAATTCACACGCCTGAAAATAATTAAACATTTCAGAGAAAATGCCAATATAAAAAAAAAATATATATATATATATATATATATATATATATATATATATATAATAAAAAAAGCTTAACAATGCTTTATTCGTGCGTAAATAGCAAATGACAGAATAAAAAAAAATGTTTACTTCTAAAATTTTACGCAATATAAAAACAATGCACAACAAAATATTTTCAAAACATTACATGCACTTTTAAGAAGTGTACTTAAGTGTGTTCACGAACATAGTCATGTCTTTAATTAATAATATATGCAAGTACTGTTGTTTTTTAAAATACTCTTTTAAGAGTGCAAGTGTACATTCAATCCAATTAAGCACACTTTTTCTTTATTTTTTATGTGTGTCCCTGGAGCACAAAACCAGACTTAAGTCGCTGGGGTATATTTGTAGCAATAGCCAAAAATACATTGTATGGGTCAAAATTATATATTTTTTATTTTGGGCCAAAAATCATTAGGATATTAAGTAAAGATCATGTTCCATGAAGATATTTAGTAAATTTCTTACCGTAAATATATTAAAACTTAATTTTTGATTAGTAATATGCATTGCTACAAATTTAATTTGGACAACTTTAAAGATGATTTTCTCAATATTTAGATTTTTTTGCTTCCTCAGATTCCAGATTTTCAAATATTGCCCGATCATAACAAACCATACATCAATGGAAATATTATTTATTCAGCTTTCAGATTATGCTTAAATCCCAATTTTGACACTTAAGACTGTTTTTGTGGTCCAGGGTCACATATTTTATTAGACGCATACCTTATAACGTCCAGTGACACATCCGTATAGTAGAGTTTCCTCTCCACGCTGTCATAGTCCAAGGAAATCACATTATGCAGCTCGGGCACAGGCACAGACACGTCTGTGTGGTCATTAGTGTCTAGAGAGATTCTTCGAACACTGACACGATTTGAAAAGAGCAGGAATGTTTCAGGCAAATTGTCACATGATCTCCCATCACTTTTCAGCAGAATACCGGTGGGACACGCACAAGACGTCACATTATGCCGAGGCAGACACAGGTGAGAGCAGCCACCGTTTCTCCTGCCACATTTATTGAAGCCTGCAGGGAGAGCAAGGATGATTATGCCAGAGAGTTACATCATTTTTGTATAATTATGTGCCAAGCCTCTAAATTCACATGATTATTCAACCAATTACCTACTATTTATGTCCTTTAAGAACATTGTTATAATTGTTTACTGGAAAATAGATATAAAAGTTCATGAAGACTCAGTGGTTAATGACATTAAGCAGATACTTTCTGGAACAAAAGTGAGTGTACTGCACACAAGTGAAGTTCAAGTAATATTCATATACTAGTATATTTATTATGGAAGCTTGTTTCCATCACAGGATAAAAAAATAAAAAGGGTAATTGCAACTTTTCTGAGATGTGAACTCAGATGCGAACTCAGAGCGGCGAGACGCGAACTCAGAGCGGCGAGACGCGAACTCAGAACGGCGAGACGCGAACTCAGAACGGCGAGACGCGAACTCAGAACGGCGAGACGCGAACTCAGAACGGCGGGACGCGAACTCAGAACGGCGGGACGCGAACTCAGAACGGCGGGACGCGAACTCAGAACGGCGGGACGCGAACTCAGAACGGCGGGACGCGAACTCAGAACGGAGGGACGCGAACTCAGAACGGAGGGACGCGAACTCAGAACGGAGGGACGCGAACTCAGAACGGAGGGATGCGAACTCAGAACGGCGAGGTGCGAACTCAGAACGGCGAGGTGCGAACTCAGAACGGCGAGGTGCGAACTCAGAACGGCGAGGTGCGAACTCAGAACGGCGAGGTGCGAACTCAGAACGGCGAGGTGCGAACTCAGAACGGCGAGGTGCGAACTCAGAACGGTGAGGTGCGAACTCAGAACGGCGAGGTGCGAACTCAGAACGGCGAGGTGCGAACTCAGAACGGCGAGGTGCGAACTCAGAACGGCGGGAAGCGAACTCAGAACGGAGAGATGCGAACTCAGAACGGAGGGACGCAAACTCAGAACGGAGGGACGCAAACTCAGAACGGAGGGACGCGAACTCAGAACGGAGGGACGCGAACTCAGAACGGAGGGATGCGAACTCAGAACGGAGGGATGCGAACTCAGAACGGAGGGATGCGAACTCAGAACGGCGAGGTGCGAACTCAGAACGGCGAGGTGCGAACTCAGAACGGCGAGGTGCGAACTCAGAACGGCGAGGTGCGAACTCAGAACGGCGAGGTGCGAACTCAGAACGGAGAGATGCGAACTCAGAACGGAGGGACGCAAACTCAGAACGGAGGGACGCAAACTCAGAACGGAGGGACGCGAACTCAGAACGGAGGGACGCGAACTCAGAACGGAGGGATGCGAACTCAGAACGGAGGGATGTGAACTCAGAAATTGAGAGACAATCACATTTTTAAGGAATGAACTCGCAATTGTGAGAAGAAAAGTAAAAAAGTTGCAAAAAGTCGCAATTACCAATCCATTTTTATTGTTTATTCCGTGGTAGAAACAGAAAAATAGAACTTTAAAATAGAAACTTCAGAATTCAGAGAAAAAGGTTTGAATAAAGAGATTGAGATTCTGAGTTTATATTAAGAATGTATGACTTATTTCTCAGAATGGCAAGTAAATATCTTGTTTATATCTCACAATTTTATTTGTGAATTCTGAAAAAATGCCTCATTTATTTATTTTTATGTCCTGTGGCAGAAACAAGCTTCCATTATTTATAAACATTTTCCGTTAGCTTTTATTTTTATATTTTATGTTTAGGTTTTAGTTTTTTTTTATGTGCTTTGGTCATTTTCATTAGTCTTTACTATTTATATTTAGATTTAATTCATGTTAATTTCTATTTTAGTTTCAGTAATTTTAGTACTTCAAAAAATGACGTTATTTAATTTAGTTGAAATAAAAAAAAATCATATTTTAGTTCATTAGCAACATTTCTAATTTTCAAGTTTTAAATATTTTAATTAACGTTTTTTTTTTTTATATCTTTTTAGTGTACAATAACAACACTGGTTATAAAAACTAATTTTGGAACAGGAACATCATTTTTTTGGAACTTAATTGTTCTTCTGAAACACGAGGCCAATCGATGCACTATTTAGCTATAAACAATGCAAAATGCTTAGAGAATGATAATATGAAATAAACAGTAATGATAGTAAAAACATGTACTGTATGACCTACCCAAAGGTCTTGCCCGGTCCACAGCCTGGATGTCCATGAGGCCGGGTAAGTTGGAGCAGACGGTGATGGCGTTTGCTCCAGTGTCTTTGTCCGCTCTGTGAATACTGCGGCTCTGCCAGTCTGTCCAGTACATGTGCGGCCCCAACACAGAGAGACCGTACGGGTGCTGGACGGGAGACACCAGGGTCCTCCGCTTTGAACCATTAAGATCCGATGCTTCTATCCGCTAATGGAAAAACAGATCGTTTTATTTCATTCAACCTTATTCCTCAGTATCCATCCATCCATCCATGTAGTCTGTTATATTGTTATACAGATCTCACTGATTTACATCACAAGCTATCAGAATTTCATCATTTTGGTCATATAAATACAAGTATCTGCATCTAATTGCATATTTTTTGCTCAATTTGAGTAAAACTTTGGTGTTTTTCTGCATATTCTCAGTATATCATATTATATGAGCCATAAAAGCCTGATGTGTGAAATATGATATGAAGATTTGTTTTTCAAAAACACAACTCAGTCTTTTTTAATTTCAAAAATCATGTTATCATCATATTTTTATGTTTTATTGTTAGTTAGCTGTATTTTTTTGTTAATCAAAATAACACAACCGCAGTTTGATTGAGATTTATTTGAATACACAATGAAAAAACACGAGTTATCTGTTTTTGCAAATTAAATATTCATATATAATATGAAGGAATACGCACATTTTTATATATTTACAGAGAATTTACAAAAATCTTCGACTTTAATATTCTAATGATGTTTGATAAAGAAAATGCAAATTTGATCCATACGATGATTTGGGCTATTGCTACAAATAAACCTGTGCTACTTGTGACTGCTTTTGTGCTCCAGGGTCACAAATATTTAAAAGGCAAACAGTATAATATTCCCCCCCCCAAGCCAACACCATTTTTTGGCAACTCTTAAAAACTAAGGTGTGTGTTATTTCAAGAGAAACTGGCCTTCTCATATTCTGGACTGAAATGTAGTCTATGTATGAGTTTTAACGATGCATAAAGAAATATTAAAATTGTAATAAAATGTGTAATTATTAAAAAACAAAATGCAATAAAACCTAATGATACATTTTATATATTTTCTTCAGCCCTCCTCCTCCCCAGCACCACCTGTCTATATAAAATAATACATAAACAATAAATATATAAGTAAAATCTAAATGTAAAACAGTCCTTTTAGAAACAGACTAAAGGTTTTATAAACTTTTCTGGATACATTTTCTCTTCACAAAGAAATGCATAAAGCAACCACACTGCGATGAACTGATAAGTGTGCTGTTCTCACCCCTTGCTAGGAAACACCGCGATGGCTCTTGGTTCATCCAGACTGTTATTCACCAGAACTTTCCGAGACGTGCCGTCTAAGAGAGCCACTTCGATGGTGTTACGGCCGGTGTCCGTCCAGTACATGTTACGGGCCACCCAGTCCACAGCAAGTCCATCAGTCGTCTTCAGACCCTGACTGATCACCGTTTCCATAGCGCTGCCGTCTAAATTCACACGCCTGAAAATAATTACAAATTTCAGAGAAAATGCCAATATTAAAAAAATGATAAAAAATATTAATAAAAAAGCTTAACAATGCTTTATTTGTGCGTAAATAGCAAATGACAGAATAAAAACAAAATTAACTTCAAAAATTTTACGCAATATAAAAACAATGCACAACAAAATATTTTCAAAAACTTACATGCACTTTTAAGAAGTGTACTTAAGTGTGTTCACGAACATAGTCATGTCTTTAATTTAATTAATAATATATGCAAGTACTGTTGTTTTTTAAAATACTCTTTTAAGAGTGCAAGTGTACATTCAATCCAATTAAGCACGCTTTTTCTTTATTTTTTATGTGTGACCCTGGAGCACAAAACCAGACTTAAGTTGCTGGGGTATATTTGTAGCAATAGCCAAAAATACATTGTATGGGTCAAAATTATATATTTTTTCTTTTATGCTAAAAATCATTAGGATATTAAGATCATGTTCCATGAAGATATTTTGTACATTTCTTACCATAAATATATTAAAACTTAATTTTTGATTAGTAATATGCATTGCTAAAAATTTAATTTGAACAACTTTAAAGATGATTTTCTCAATATTTAGATTTTTTTGCTTCCTCAGATTCCAGATTTTCAAATATTGTCCGATCATAACAAATCCATACATCAATGGAAATATTATTTATTCAGCTTTCAGATTATGTTTAAATCCCAATTTTGACACTTAAGACTGTTTTTGTGGTCCAGGGTCACATATTTTATTAGACGCATACCTTATAACGTCCAGTGACACATCCGTATAGTAGAGTTTCCTCTCCACGCTGTCATAGTCCAAGGAAATCACATTATGCAGCTCGGGCACAGGCACAGACACGTCTGTGTGGTCATTAGTGTCTAGAGAGATTCTTCGAACACTGACACGATTTGAAAAGAGCAGGAATGTTTCAGGCAAATTGTCACATGATCTCCCATCACTTTTCAGCAGAATACCAGTGGGACACGCACAAGACGTCACATTATGCCGAGGCAGACACAGGTGAGAGCAGCCACCGTTTCTCCTGCCACATTTATTGAAGCCTGCAGGGAGAGCAAGGACGATTATGCCAGAAAGTTACATCATTTTTGTATTATTATATGCCAAGCTTCTGAATTCACATGATTATTCACCAATTACCTACTATTTAAGTCATTTAAGAACATTGTTATAAGTGTTTACTGGAAGATAGATATAAAAGTTAATGAAGACTCAGTGGTTAAGGACATTAAGCAGACACTTTCCAGAACAAAAGTGAGTGTACTGCACACCCGTGAAGTTCAAGTAATATTCATATACTAGTATATTTATTATGGAAGCTTGTTTCCATCACAGGATAAATAAATAAAAAGGGTAATTGCAACTTTTCTGAGATGTGAACTCATGTGAACTCGGCGGGATGCGAACTCAGAACGGAGGGAAATAAATTATTTTATTTAAGGAGGAGCTATTCTCAGAAGGCAGAAATCTGTTAACTCAAATTTATTTGTGAATTCGAAAAATGCCTCATTTATTTATTTTTATTTCCTGTGGCAGAAACAAGCTTCCATTATTTATAAACATTTTCCGTTAGCTTTTATTTTTATATTTTTTGTTTAGGTTTTAGTATTTTTTTAATGTGCTTTGGTCATTTTCATTAGTCTTTACTATTTAGATTTAATTCATGTTAATTTCTATTTTAGTTTTAGTAATTCAAAAAATGACGTTAATTTAGTTGAAAAAGAAAACAAATCTTATTTTAGTTCATTAGCAACATTTCTAATTTTCTAGTTTTAAATATTTTAATTAACGTTTAATTTTTTTTTATATCTTTTTAGTGTACAATAACAACACTGGTTATAAAAACTAATTTTGGAACAGGAACATCATTTTTTTGGAACTTAATCAATTGTTCTTCTGAAACACGAGGCCAATCGATGCACTATTTAACTATAAACAATGCAAAATGCTTAGAGAATGATAATATGAAATAAACAGTAATGATAGTAAAAACATGTACTGTATGACCTACCCAAAGGTCTTGCCCGGTCCACAGCCTGGATGTCCATGAGGCCGGGTAAGTTGGAGCAGACGGTGATGGCGTTTGCTCCAGTGTCTTTGTCCGCTCTGTGAATACTGCGGCTCTGCCAGTCTGTCCAGTACATGTGCGGCCCCAACACAGAGAGACCGTACGGGTGCTGGACGGGAGACACCAGGGTCCTCCGCTTTGAACCATTAAGATCCGATGCTTCTATCCGCTAATGGAAAAACAGATCGTTTTATTTCATTCAACCTTATTCCTCAGTATCCATCCATCCATCCATGTAGTCTGTTATATTGTTATACAGATCTCACTGATTTACACAAGCTATCAGAATTTCATCCTTTTGGCATATAAATACAAGTATCTGCATCAAATTGCATATTTTTTGCTCAATTTGAGTCAAATTTAGGTGTTTTTTCTGCATATTCTCAGTATATCATATTATATGAGCCATAAAAGCCTGATGTGTGAAATATGATATGAAGATTTTTTTTTCAAAAACAACTTTAATTTAAAAAATCATGTTATCATCACGTTATCATGTTTTATTGTTAGTTAGCTGTATTTTTTGTTAATCAAAATAACCCAACCGCAGTTTGATTGAGATTTATTTGAATACACAATGAAAAAACACATTATCTGTTTTTGCAAATGAAATCTTCATATTCATACATATATAGTATGTAGGAATACGCACATTTTTATATTTTGTCTAAAGATTCAATAAAAGTGCTTCATTTAAAAATATAAATATTTTTTGTTTTTGTATTATTTCATATGTCAGGCTGTAAAGGGTTAAAATTAGTGCTGTCAATCTATTTAATTTTTTCTGAAATGAACTGCAATTTAAAATATCAATGACTGGATGAAATCAGTCGTGCACATAAGCAGTTTTTGATAAATCGGTCAACTGTGGCTACAGAAAATCAGAGCCAGTCTGCAGATACTGGTCAGTGTCGTTTCGTCCAAGAGTTGTGTAGTGTTCTCCAGCCGGTAAACACCCTTCAGGTCACACTAACCTCAGTGTGTGCATCGGCCCACAGCAGCTGGGATCCAGCTTTGTCCACGGCCAGTCCATTAGGCCAGCCCAGATTATTATTTATCAGAACTACACGATCTGAACCATCCATACTGGAGCGCTCCAGCTTGGCATGCTCACCCCAGTCTGTCCAGTACATGTACCTAAAGACAGATATTTATATTATTCATCATCACATACTGTACCCTGTGCTCAGCTGCACGAAACAAGTTATGAAAACTATTAGTTATGCAACTGACTTGGACCTTGTATGAAAATTAAATCCATCTATTAGCATGGACGACATCTATATGCTAGTGTAATTATAAAGTTTGACCAAATTTGCTGCATTTACAGTCTCTCCATCTTCCAAAAAAACGATTAAACTGTCCAATCAAATGCTTTTAAGAACCAGAATATTAATAAAGTTATTATAAATACCACCTGCCTCCGAAGTACTCACTCATTCAGTCCTGCATTTGTGAAAAATCACTGCACTTATTTGTATTGAATGTGCACTAACTTCCTAAAACACTGTACTTGCAGATAACATGTGACCATGGACCACAAAACAGTCTTAAGTGTCAATTTTTCAAAATTGAGATTTACACATCATCTAAATATCTGGAATCTGAGGAAGCAAATAAAAAATCTAAATATTGAGAAAATCATCTTTAAAGTTGTCCAAATGAAGTTCTTAGCAATGCATATTACTAATCAGAAATTAAGTTTTAATATTATTTACAAAATATCTTCATGGAACATGATCTTTACTTAATATCCTAATGATTTTTGGCATAAAAGAAAAATGTATAATTTTGACCAATACAATGTAATGTTAACTATTGCTACAAATATACCCCAGCGACTTAACACTGCTTTTGTGCTCCAGGGACACATTTATTAATTAAATAAAAGGCCACTTAAGTGACTTAAAGAGAGAGCACTTTCATGACTGTTTCTTCACACTTAAGTACACTTAAAAAGTTAACTTCATAATAGCAAAATTAAAAGCTTTACTAGTACATTTTTGTTATGCTTATTTTGATGTGTTGACTAACATACTAAAGCACACGCAAAGTGCTTGCTTTTAACTGTAGTGTATTTGTAGTATATTACAATTACAAGTAAAATTACAAAAATTTATAATTTCAAATATTTAAATACATAACAGAAGTTTAAAAAAAATACTAAAAAAATTGCATGAGTATATTTTAGTTTACCATAAATGCGTGTCAGTACATTAAACAGTACTTTAACCATATTTCAAAAACAATAAAAGCAATCACATAATTACATGTGCTTAAGTCCTTCTTAAAAGCACTCTAAATTTCAGCTAAATGTATTTAATATAACTTTAAACTATAGTATATTATCATTCAATTATGATTAACATGTAATTAAACATGTCTGAAAACATTACATTCAGTTCATACTTAAGTATATGTGACCTTGGAGCACAAAACCAGTCATAACGGTCGATTTTTCGAAACTGAGATTTATACATAATCTGCGAGCTAAATAAAAAAAAAGATTTCCAATGATGTATGGTTTGTTATAAGACAATATTTGGCTGAGATACAACTATTTGCAAATCTGGAATCCGAAGCAGCAATAAAAAAAATCGAAATATTGAGAAAATCATCTTTAAAGTTGTTCAAATGAAGTTCTTAGCAATGCATATTACTAATCAATAAATAAGTTTTGATATATTTACAGTAAGAAATTGTACAAAATATCTTCATGGAACATGATCTTTACTTAATATCCTAATGATTTTTGGCATAAAAGAAAAAACAATAATTTTGACCAATTCAATGTATTTTTGGCTATAAATATACCCCAGTGACTTAAGACTGGTTTTGTGCTCCAGGGTCACATAATGTTCTAATAAAAGTGAAGTTTTTCTCAAGGGTATATGGTGAATGACACACAGCCTCTATATTCGAGCCAAGTAAACCCTAGCCTGAAATGGTTTACCCCATCTCATGAAACAGGGCGATGGCACGAGGGCTGTCCAGGTTCTGCCACACAAGCACTTTTCTCATGGAGCCATTGAGATTAGCCACCTCGATGCGGTTCGTCCCCGTATCCGTCCAGTAGACTTTTCTTCCCACTGAATCCACTGCCAGACCATCTGTGGTCACCAGACCTGAAAGAGTGGAGGAAACACTTCAAACGAGTGAAGAAGTTGAGTGACTGGATGAAGGAGTACGGTCACTGGAAGTAGTTTTGAGGTTAACAGTAGACTCCTTACCAGTTGAAATAATGTCCTCATATTCTGTACCATTGACATTGGCTCTGCTGATTTTCTTTAATGTGCTGTCTGACCAGTACACTTTACCTGCAGGAGCAGGACAATATTTATAATGATGAACATTATAAGCGAAAGCGTCTATACATTGAGAATTTCCTCACACCTTCTCCTGCATCCACTCCAATGGCGATGGTGTTCTTCATAGACACATTGACTGGCAGAACCACATCAGCGAAGTACGAGATGTCCAAAGAAATCATTCTGATGTCCGTCCGCCGGGCGAAGATCAGGAAGCTGTTCATTGCTGTGAGAGAGAACAATGAAGGAAATCTACTCAAAAATTAACATCCGTCATAAACAACATCAATGTTTTCATCCAAAACTGCAACTTAAGCTTCTGCAAAGAAAATTGAATTTTGCATAAAATTTGCAAATAAAGCACCATCCCATGTCCACTTTCTGGGAAAATGGAGCAAAATATCAGGAATACAAAAATAAAGCTGATGCAAGGAAGACTGTGATTTTATTGTTCTTGTTTTTTACACAAAAACAAATGCTGTCATCTTGCATTTGGATGCCTGATGTTTGGGAACACGATCTTGTGAGGTGATTATACCAAATCATTTCAGGATTAAAACAATGTTTTAGATGCTGTGCAATGAGATTCATCACGTGGGTAATACCATTATCCAATTACATGATCTATTGAGGCAAAGTCGCGTCAGTTTTTTTGCTGTGCATTGAGGAATTTATTCAGTAAATGTGTTTATTTACCTGTTTTTAACTATTTGAATGCCATTTTAAGACTTCCATCCAGCATTTTTTTTATGCAATATCTCAAAATTCACACAAAAATGCATGGCTGGAAACACAGGTACTGACTTTCCCTCACGATGATCCAAACACATTATATTCTTTATTCTGTGAAACACAAGTGTGTGTTTTTTCCACTCGACAAAAGTGCAAGGTTCATGCACACTTCATGCACTTTCACTCCATGGACCGCTATCCAGTCAAGAAAAGACAGAACGTACAAGGCTTTCCGACATGCATTCTAGACAGACTGCAACCTCTTCAGGAAATGTTTGACATGCATTTCAGACATGACTTGGTCAAGTGTAAACCGGCTGCATGTGTAAGCTTTAAACTACCTCACCGTACACATGTATGATTCACACGCTACATCACATTTTGACCTTCAGCTGGACGACCGCAATGTTCCTTCCACCCAAACCACACCCCTCATGCTGTTTGAGTTCCCTCTCTCCACACAAACACAAGCGCTGAAACTTTCCTTTCAGTTGGACAGGCTGAGGATATTTGCACAAGTGAAAACAGTAGTTCATTTTGAGCATGGTAACGATATTAACTACACACGTTGCAGTAGTGTGCCAGCGCGTACAATCAATGTACGGACATCACATCTGATTTCAGCTTTAATATACAGTAGAAGCCCATTTCCACCACGCAAGAAAACATGCTTTGCTAAACCCTAATTATGACTTTAAAAGTTAATTAAGAGAAGTCAAAATTTTGACTATCATAATTATGACAGATTAAATTATGCCATAAAAAGTCAAAGTTCTGACATACTAAGTCAAAATTATGAAATAAAAAAGAAAATAAATAATTTATATCAAATTTTAAATTTCATAGCTTACAAACTAATGTCATAACTTCAATTTTGACTTTTAAAGTCACAATTTCAACTTTTTATTTCATAAGTAGTACGTTTCAGATTTAATTATGATCTCATAATGAGTTAATATGTAACCATTTTGAGATAAAGTCAAAATTATGATATAATTGAAACAACTGTCAAAATGTTTACATAAAGACAAAATTATGAGATTAAAAAGTCTTAATTATAAGACAAAAAGTCACAATTCTGAAATACGAAGTAATAATTGAGATAAAAGTTTATCCATTTAGTTTTTTTAAAATGTCAATTTACAACAGCGTCATAATTTCTTAATTATGCCTTAATTTCATCATTTTGATTGTTTTTCTTCCCCTTCACTCCTCTTCCACGTCAGGTCTGTTTTGGTCAGAGTGCACACGTATCTGTTACGCATCACAGCATGTAGTGTTGTTCAATTTAAACCGGTTGATGAAAGCGCGTTCTAAAAGTCTAAACAAGTCATAATACGTGTTACGTTCTCAGGTTTCATCTATTGGCGGACTCAGTCCCCCAGTCGACCAATCAGGCGGGACCTACCCGTTATAAAAGGACTCCTTGGCTGTTGTCCTGCGTTCCAGCGGGCGGCTGTCCATTTTGGTCAAACACATTCATTTTGCTGTTCAATTGAGTTAATAGTTTAGTTGCTCTGTTACTCTTTTCGTGACTAGTTAATTTGGGACTCTTGAGTTTTCATTTAGACGCATTAAAAAACAGATTAAAACACCTGTTACTGTAAGATTAGTATGCTACTTTAATTATTATCTTAATATGCCGTGTAACCCAGATTGTCTAAATCAGACCAGTATGGCTTTTGTCACTTGTGACCTGTTAGCATAACTTTGGGAAAAGGAGACCGGTAAGCCTTTTGTATTTAAGTTTAGTTTCAGGTAAGGAGTGACAGCCACCCGTGTATTTTTAGTATTAATGAGAGTAGTTTAGTTGGGTTTTTGTTTGGTAGTTAGATTAGTTGGCTTGGGGTTTAATAATTAGGGTTGTTTTGCTTTTGATCATTTCTTTGTTTTTGTGTCACTCATTCTTCTTTTTCTCAAATCTATTTAGAGAACGTATATCTCTTCAATGATTGTAATTAGTACATCTCTAAATAAACTAAACTTGTCATAATGCTTGCCTCCCGGACATTTTCTTCCATGGTTTGCTTCAGCGTCAGTTGTGTCTCACTTAAATGTTACGAAACATCCCCAAAAATATCTCATAACAATAAGGTATATAGAACTATTCACAGTATTTTAAAGTACCCTGATAACAATGCTATGCATTATATCATATTACCGAACACCGGCACTTTTAGTCTCCACGCCACTGTCCCAGTTAACTCATGGTTTCTTTTGTCATTTTGGTGGGCGGAGCTACTGTCAATAGCCTGTCAATCAAATAGCTATGCGCACAATCAAAACGCATTAAGTAGCCAAGACTAAATATCCCCTAAGAGACAGAGATTCCCAACCAGAGCAATTAAGTGTGCAAAAAGAGACAAATCCCCTACTGAATTATACGGGAATGGTTTCTCACCTTCAGAAATACCCCCTGACGTCACCACTGACATCATGACCCTTAAACCCTTGAGGCGACTCAAAATGAGCCTCGGATTTCAAAGATTGCCCTTGCAACAAAAACCAGGGACTGAACCGTCACCTGGAATCCCAAAAGCAAAGAAGACCTGCGGCCATTTCATTAAACTTCAAGTCATGTTCTGGCTACTGAATGAGAAGTCATTACTGGTTTCTTAGATATTTGAGATGGGTAGAGTAGCATGGGTTTATCGGCGTTACCGTGAGTACAAGTCTTGCCGTCCGCCTGTAGATTGATACCAGTGGGACACGCACAGCTCGAGGCTTTGGGAGCCGGAGCCAGGAGGCAAAGGTGACTGCAGCCGCCATTATTCACCGAACAGGGCGTCTGGACTTTAGACAGAAAGCAGAAAGAGTGGAGACAGGTGAGAGAGAGGGGGCTAGAAATGACCGTGCAATCAGATGAAACAGATAACAGGCCTCTGGGTGTCTCGGTGGATCATTATACACCAGAGAGACTCCAGACTGAAGATCAGTTACCTCTGGCCTTAATCCAACGTCTGAAAACCCAAGACATCCGATACGACAGAGACCCACATTCCTCTTTAACATATCTGCTAGGCATGCGTGTGAATTTCAGTTGTCAACAGGAGAAAGAAGAAAAGGGCTGCTAACCGCTTATACGCTTATATATGCTACTTTTATGTTGCAATTATTTCATTCATATTTATTGCATTCTTTTAAGGCATTTTCCCTAATTTGATGTGCTGAATATACAACAAAAACGTATTTACACTCTTAAAAATAAAGGTCCTGCATTGGCATCAATGGCTCCATGGAGAGCCTTTAACATACATGGAAACTTTGAATTCCACAAAAAGGTTATTTGTAGAGAAGACGTTTGTTTAGATTATTAAAATGTTCGTTGCACTAATAAAAAATGGTTCTTTTAAGAGTGGTTTACTGAAAGGTTTTTTGGGAACCCAAAATGTTCTTCTATGGTATTGTTCGCAATCCCCCCCCCCCCCCTTTATACAAAGATTATTATTTGTGACCCTGGAGCACAAAAGCAGTCTTAAGTCTCATGGGGTATATTTGTAGCAATAGCCAAAAATACATTGTATGGGTCAAAATTATAGATTTTTCTTTTATGTCAAAAATCATTAGGATATTAAGTAAAGATCATGTTCCATGAAGATATTTTATAAATGTACTACTGTAAATATATCAAAACGTCATTTTTGATTAGTAATATGCATTGCTAAGAATTCATTTGAACAACTTTAAAGATGATTTTCTCAATATTTAGATTTTTTGCTTCCTCAGATTCCAGATTTTCAAATATTGTCTCGATCATAACAAACCATACATCAATGGAAAGATTATTTATTCAGCTTTCAGATGATGTATCAAACTTAATTTAGAAAAATTGACACTTAAGACTGGTTTTGTGGTCCAGGGTCACATTTATTATTGATTATTTAAATCTATTGGTAACCCTAAAATAATAAATTACACTGAAATATTATGCAATAACACAAACGCAACAACTTTAATATGCTAACCTAACCTGACTGAATTAATCTGAATCTGATGAATTTTAAATTTTGATCACAAAACATAGCCAATTAAAAGATTATGAAAATACACTTTAAAAGAATACACTTAAGTGCAATCTACATGTAGTGTTTTCAGACACTTAACTGCATGTTAATTACAATAGAATGAAAATGAATTACATTAAATCCAATTAGCTGTGTGTGTGCGTGTATATTTCATAATTATTGATATTGTCTTTGAAATATGGTTAAAGTACTGCTGAATGTACTGACAAGCATTTATGGCCAATTAAAATATACTTTAATATAATTTCTATTGAAATGTGTATGTCATGCAGTTAAATATTTTCAATTACACATTTGTACAGATAAAGTTGCAATTCAGTACATTTAAAATATACTTACTGTAGATATTGAATAACACACTTAAGTTAAAATTATAATTAAGTACTTTACATGTGCTTTAGTTTGTCAGTCAGTCAACACATCAAAATAAGTGCACTTTAAAGCATGACAAAAGATTATTAAAACAATGATTTAAAATGCACTTTAATGTAAAACTTTTCATTTGACATTATTACAAAGTGCACTTTTTTTTTAAGTATACTTAAGTGTGTTAAGAAACAAAAACGAAAGTGTATCTCTTTAAGTCACTTAAGTGGCCTTTTATTTCACTAACAGAATATCTGCAGTTGTTGTATTGAAGTGAACTCATAATAAAGCACCCAGGATGCACCGCAGCAAAGAGCGGCTACACTGACAAAGCTACAATATGTCCAAACGTTTGACTGTATTGTATGTGTTACCTGCTTCATTAACACACAATAGAGATGTTTTACCTGTAGCTCTGTGATGGTGGAACATGTGAATGTCCATGAGGTTTTCAAGGTTTTCTGCCAGCGTCCTTCGGTCCAAACCAGTGAGCTTGTTTGCACTTTGGATGCTCTTGGATTGCCAGTCTGTCCAATAAATTCTGTCTTCATGGAGCGTCAACCCAAACGGATGAGGCAACTGACTGCCAATCAACACCTTCAATGGAGAAGAACAAGGTTTAGTCTGAGAACCGCAAATCAGTTTAACTAAAGAACTCATGCCTACCTGTCTGCCTGATCCATCGAAGTTGCCATACTCGATGGTCTTAAAGCTAGCATCGGCCCAGTACAGCCGCTCAGTGCTGTAGTCTATTGCCAATCCATTAGGCCAGGTCAGGTTTGTGGAGATGATAACCGTACGGTTGGATGCGTCCATTCCAGCGCGCTCAATCTTAGGATTGGCACCCCAGTCTGTCCAGTACATGAATCTACGGTGAGGCAAACAAAAGCGGTTATGTATCATTTCTTTATATTGTGTAAACATCAGCAGCTACTATTACTACTTGTAATACTATCAAATAAAGCATCCTCCATTTATATTGGCACCTTTGATAAAAAGGCCAAGTTTGTAACTTTTTGGGCCAGTTTTACTAACTCTTTGTCTTTTGGCGTTAAAATAGTACTGTTAGGTTTTATTAAGACGCACAGTGATTAATTAGCGCTGAAAAGGCGTAGACACGGTTATGTTTGCACCTGACCTTATTGAATATGCATTTGTCGGAGTTTCCCTTTCAGACGCAAAATTTATGGGAGGACAGTCTTCAAATGAATCATGCAATGAGATTTACTAATGTTTGCGCTCGTCAGATTACTGGTATTTGAGCCATTATTTAACACCCAAAAAAGCATGTCTTAAACTGTTTTGAGCTTGAAATGGCTGCGATTATTGTTGCTAGGACGAGGCACCGCAGATAACCGAGAGCGCGTGGTAGATGGGAGAGGATTTTTCCACATGTATTATTAATGTATTATGAATGCCAGAAGAACATATTATCCGAACATATCATTTGCCATGCCATGTTATTTTTAAATTGCATCAGGAAATAAAAGACGACTTTGAACCCTCATCAAGGAGTTACGCAATACCAGCTCTATTAAAACTTCTTGCAACCCTTCATTTTTTAGGCCTCCTGTTTTCATTTTTGAGGTTTCATTCAAAATATTCACAAAAATCTAACCTTTAATTGACGTGAATTATATAACATTTCAAAAAGAGTGTGTTACTATTATTGCAACCTAATTTTTATTGGACGTTTTAAATATTAGCTTGAAAAGTAGGTCATGGGTTTGATTCCCAGGGGAAGCAAGAACTGAGAAAATACAAACCTTAAATGCAATGCAAGTCGCTTAAGTAGAACCTGTTAAATGTAAATTAATCTGCTAATACCACTCAAGTGGTAAAAACCATGACTTGCTGATTCACTGGGATATAAAACTGAAGGCATGAACAGGCCAAATTCCTATAATTATTCATCTCTGTGGGAAAGACCAAATAAAGTCATGTGTAACAAAAGACTGTTGACTCACACAAATCAGGAGTTAGCTCTGTTGTCGAAACTGCCCATTTCTATTATTAATAAGACTGTTTGATAATCAGATGGGCACACAGCACACACTCACACACACCCACACGGGCACACACACACACACGGGCGCGCACACACACGGGCACACACACACACACGAGGCACAGCACACACACACGGGCACACACAGCACACACACGGGCCACACACGACACACGGGCACACACACAGGGCACACACACCCACACGGGCACACACACACACACGGGCGCACACACACACGGGCGCACACACACACAGGCGCACACACACACGGGCACACACGGGCACACACACACAGGCGCACACACACACGGGCACACACACACACACGGGCACACACACGGGCACACACACGCACACACACGGGCGCACACACAAACACACGGGCGAACACACGGGCGCACACACAAACGGGCACATACACGGGCGAACACACGGGCGCACACACAAACGGGCACACACACACACGGGCACACGGCACACACACCACACACCGTACGACCTACCCTCCGATCGGATCAACAACGATGTCCCGAGGACGGTCGAGGTTCTCCCAGATCAGAACCGTGCGCATGCTTCCATCCGTGTTTGAAACTTCAATCCGATCGGTGCCTAAAAGAGTTATGAAATCAAGTCTTTTCTAAAAATAAACACTGTAAAAAATAAATATGTAGTTGGCATGAAACTCCAGACTGCTCTTCTAGCATGTCACTCAGAGCAGTTGCACTAACAGCATCTACATTCAGTGAAATGAGAAGAAAAGGGAGCGAGAAGAGGCAAAGGAGAACTAAATTAAATTGTGACTTAATGGGAATTATTACACGAAAAGATGAAGAGGCATATAGCTTATATTTGATGCAAGGATCTGAAAGATGAATTAATACCAGAACAGTACCTGCATCGGTCCAGTACAGTTTGTGTGTCAGCCAATCGATAGCTAGACCTGCAGGGCTTTCCAAACTGGTGTCCACCACAACCTGCACGCAACATCAATATCATCTGTCATATTACAGCCACCTACTACACAGGGGAGGATTTGTTTGTGTTGTTCTCCAGGGGTCAGTATTTTACACATTTCTCCCTATAATATATAAGAATATTAATCATTTATACACTAGACACCCAACAGCAGTGGCATGAAAAGACCTAATCAAAGGCAAGAACTACACATTCACTAAAAGGACAGTTCAAAATAAAGCATTAGTACACATATCATTTGTTTGATTTCTCATTTATTATATACATGCGCTCCCAAATTATTCCATTTTATATTCTATATTTTATTTGTGTGTTTATTTATTAAGATGAGTACATAAATAATCTCATAAGTCTCTAATGCTCACCACAGCTGCACTTATTTAATTAAAAGTAAAGTACAAGCAGTAATATCGGGAAATAGTATTAAAATCAAACATAACTTTCTATTTGAATATATTGTAAAATGTAATTTCTTCCTGTGTATTTTTAGCATCATTACTCCAGTCTTCAGTGTCACATGATCTTCAGAAATCATTTTAATATGCTTATTTACTGCTCAAGATACATTTTTGATTATTATCAATGTTGAAAACATTTGTGCTGCTCAATATTTTAGAGGAATGATACACTACTATTCAAAAGTTTGGGCTAAGTGTTAAATTAATGACTGTGTGTGTGTGTGTTTGTCTGTGTGTGTCTGTGTCTGTGTGTGTGTGTGCTGTGTGCATGCGTGTGCGCTAAATTAATACTTTTATTCAGAACGGAATGCATGATCAAAAGTGACGGTAAAAACTTTTATAAATGTTGCAAAAATATATATTTCAAACAAATGCTGCTCTTTTTAACTTTATATTAATCAAAGAAAATTTTGTTTTAATTTCTATGAAAATATTAAGCATGCAATAACCATATTGAACATTGACAATAAATGTCTCTTGATTATAAATCAGAATAATGTGATTTCTGAAGATCATGTGACACTGAAGACTGGAGTAATGATGCTGAAAATACAGCTGCTATCACAGGAATACATTACATTTATATTTATATATATATATATATATATTCACATAGAAAACAGTTATTTAAAATTATAATACTTACACTAAAGTTTTCCTCTGTATTTTAGATCAAATAAATGCAGCCTTGGCAAGCATAAGAGACTTATTTCATAAGCAGTACTAAATTCTTAAAGATGTAAAATGTTTGATCAGTAGCGTATATATAAATTGGTTTTAAAATATTTGCTGTTTGTATGTGTGTGTGTGTGTCTGTGCGCGACCGTGCGCGAGTGTGTGTGTGAGACTGTGCTGTGTGTGTGTGTGTGTGTGTGTGTCTGTGCGCGACCGTGCGCGACTGTGTGTGTGTGTGTGTGCGTGTCTGTGCGCGACCGTGTGCGACTGTGTGAATGTGTGTGTGTCTGTGCGCGACCGTGCGCGAGAGTGTGTGTGTGTCTGTGCGCGACCGTGCGCGAGAGTGTGTGTGTCTGTGTCCGCGACCGTGCGCGAGAGTGTGTGTGTCTGTGTGTGTCTGTGCGCGACTGTGTGTGTGTCTGTGTGCGACCGTGTGTGTGTGTGTGTGTGTGTGTCTGTGCGCGACCGTGTGCAACCGTGCGTGAGCGTATGAGAGAGAGACCCTGGACAACAAAACCAGTCATAAGGGTCAATTTATCGAAATTTAGATTTATATCCAAAAGCTGAATAAATAAGCTTCCCATTGATGTATGGTTTGTTAGGATATGACAATCAAAATCACAATCAAAATTGAGAAAATCATCTTTAAAGTTGTCCAAATGAAGTTCTTAGCAATGCATATTACTAATCAAAAATTAAGATTTGATATTTTTACGGTAGGAAATTTACAAAATATCTTCATGGAACATGATCTTTACTTAATATCCTAATGATTTTTGGCATAAAAGGAAAATCAATAATTTTGAGTCACATACACACACATACATAATATAAATATAAACTATAATTTTTTTGGCACTGCCCAACAGTGTCAATCTGATCTTAAAAGCTGCTCTTGGAGTCTCAGGCTAAATTCCCGCTAACCTCCCGTTTGCTTCCATCCCATTGCGCTCGGTTGATGGAGTCAGTGGTGACGTCAGTCCAGTATATATAACGCTCGCTAGAGTCCCAGTCCAGGGCCACTGCGTTTCGAATATCAGCCAGAGGAACGACGTCGTCCAGCTTGTCTTCAGTGTCAAAGCTGATTCGACGGATGTCCGTCCTTCGGGCAAAAAGCAGGAACTTGTCAAGACCTGATCAAAGACCAAAGGTCTCCTGTCAGTTCTTCAGATTTAAGAAGTGCATCAGTACATACATGTCACAACATCAGAAATGCCTTCAATATGACACATTTAGCTTGGATTTGTTAACATATATTGTTTAGTTTCTGGCTGTATTATTCATTTTTTTTTAAAAGACAGTTAGTTAGAGACCAGCTGCAATTGACACAGACTTATTATTATGAACAAATATCATAATTCATCTTATGATGTTAAGGGTGTATGAGACACTAAAAATAAAAGGAACTACACATTTTCACTACACTTTACAAACCTTTTGAGTCTCAAATGCAATTTTCTTGAAGCTACAGTACATAAAACAACATTTTAGACCACCAGAATAAATTTTGCCCCAATTAGTCAAACACCAAATAATTTATTGTTGAACAATATTGCTGAAATGGTAATTTCCCAGCATGCATTACAAATTAATCAACTTGCTGAACAAGACATCTGTTGTCTTGGCAAATGTATTGGTTGAATGAGGCATTTTGCATTTACTGAACTAACAAACTCAAATTGATAAAATACAGTGTCACTTAGTTCAGTTATTAAATCAATAGTATCTAATTATTAACACCACTTCAAATCTGAATGCATCATGTTACCCTGAATATTTAATTTCTCAACCTCTTTTAATACACTTTTACGAATAAACAAGGTACACAGTTGTATCTTTAAGGGTAAAACAAGCTGTTGTCTCCATAAAAGCACAATTTTTTCAGCAGTGCTTCAGTAAACCTTCCTGAATTTGCAATTTGATTTTCTGTCAGTTACCCAGAACGCGAGAGGTTCCTCGTGGCCTGACACAAATACCCCCCCAATCACTTTCTGGAAGATTGTATCACACTTCTCATGTTACTGTACCCTTAAGGCGAAGGGACACTGTTGTAGCACGAAAGGAGGATACATATAAATCATGGATTAATAACTAAAACGAGCAGTACTCACTCTGGGCACAGTTATAGTGGTCCACCTTTTTAAAGCCTGTAGGACACGCACAGGTGTAGGTCTTATTGCTTGGAAGACACAGGTGACTGCAGCCTCCATTATTGCTTCCACAGCGGTTTCTCCCACCTAAACATAACAAAATAATGCTTTTAAAATGCCCATAATTGACTCAACCCAGGGTCGGTGGAAAAACATGACCGTGGCAACATTGCAGCAAAAATTAAGTTGCTTCTTGCACAAATCGCAATATTTTCAAAGTGAAATGTTCAGTGGGTGGCGCTAAAAGCATGTTCAGTTTTATCAGAAACAGATCAACGTGGACCTGGCAACGTTAGTTGTTGTACATATAGTGGCAGAAATGAAATGTCCAAGGTTAGTACTTTATCATTGTTTGAAAATAACGTACAATCTACACGAAAGCTAACCGGATAGTTAGACTCGTCTCCAAACGTGCCACATCTCAAGTTCAATGTTGTACCGGGTGCACTATCAAGCAGGTTTACTACGTCAGAAAAACTGGTGCAAACATCAAAATGTATTAGTTTACACATCATGCACTGTGGTAAAAGTGTTTTTGAGGTCACAATATAGTATTGTGCATGGAATTGTGTGAAAATAAGCCTTCGTTAATCAATAATCTGCCCTTGTAATCCTAATTTGTGTGAACAGGAATGAAAGTTTTTGATTTGTTTGTTTTGTTTTGCAGCAATGTAGGGCTTCAAAAAAAAATGAATTTTGAATATTCGTAGATTTTAAAATAAAAATCCACATTCGAATGTAACAACACTGCATTTGAATTTTAAATGTGTCAGACAGCCTTATCAATGGCACACGAGATCCGATGACGATGTAGATGTCGTTGCATTTTAATGCTTTTTTAGCCTATCCAGTTGAACCCACTGGATGCATTCAAAATATAGCGGAAAAAGAGATCATCAATGTGGAGATGATGTTGTTTACATCAAAACTGAAACCAAGCCGTTCACACAGAATGCATTTTCTAGAGGGACGTCTATCAGCGTCACACTCGCGTCTCGCACAAGAGAGCCGCACGTTTAGAAAGCATGTCAAATTAATCCAAGTTCAACTATTAAAAACATGTCTCGAGACTTTATGGTAGTTTTTCTGCATCTCATGTTTTTAAATGAAAAAAGTACTCCGTGATTGGTTTTCGGTATTAAACTATACGTACATGATGCTGGTTGTTTCTAATCATGTAAGCAATGTAATTAATTATATATGGTTTATAAACACTACGCACTTTTTTCCAAAGATAGTTGTGTTATTTATTGCTTTGAAGAAATGTGCATTTGGTAATATTTTGCTCGATGCGCCCTCTTGTGGCCAAAAGCTTTTTTTTTCCCTAAGATAAATTATGCCTTTTAAATTCTAATAGAATTCGAATTTTTATAATATTTTAGTACAACATTCTAATTGAGTTTTTCAGCCAATTTGACAGCCCTAAAGCAGAGGCATGTTTTTCCAATGCGCCGAGGATGCATGTGGTTAAACTTGATCTGCATTTGTAAACTATACTACGAGTGACGTGGACTTCATGGCTATTGACCTGCAGGTTGTCTCTGTGGGTGCAGGGTGTGGATGTCCATGGGAAAGTGCAGCTTGTTTCGGATGACCTCTTGGTTCTTGCCAGTAAACTTGTTCGCACTGTTGATACTCTTGGTGTGCCAGTCGGTCCAGTAAAGACTGTCTTCAAACACGGTGATGGCAAACGGATGTGGAAGACCTGGCAGAGGGAAAAGTTCACAGATATATTTAGCCTCTGTACTCTAAAATGCAGATTTATATTGTGTAAAACATAAATGATTAACAACAGCAGTCCAAAGCTCAAACAGCAAAGGTCTAAAGACATAACCGTGCTACACTTTCAATATTTCATTCCAGCTCAGAGCTAATGACAATATCAAACAGAGAAAACTTAACGAGTCTTCCCATGGATTACAGAGCATTGTCTTGTTGATGTATTATCCTCCAGGTGTGTAAGAATGAAAATGGTGCTTTACGTTACGTTTGGTTAAAGTACTTTTGGGTTCTCCACAACACTGAATAAGTGCATATGTGAAAACATTACAGGTTTTATTGACTGTCAAGTCTACATATTTCAGTTGAGGTCAAATGTGACTCAGAGGTAAATAGTGCTTGTTTTCAATGCAGCTGTGTTTTCTTGAGTGAAGAGTGTCACACGATCTTTCTCTCATCACACACAAACAAAAGCGTTTTGTATTTATATCAAGGCACACTAGAATTCTTGACTCTGATTGGCTGTTCTAAGGCGTTTATTAACTTTCATTATAAATCAGATAGTTCCAGTCCTTGATGATGATGCATACTAAGCTGTTGTAAAACACTGCATAAACACAGCTGTGACCTCATTAAATGTGCCAAGCATGCGTCTCTGTCTAATGACGACCATCATTAATACTTAAGCAGCTAAACTTCTGCAGTAACGTCAAATTAAGTTTTACTTTGGAGTGCATTTTAAATCATGTTTAATATTCTTTTGTCATGCTTTAAAGAACACTGTTTTTAATGTTGACTACCATACTAAAGCACATGTAAAGTACTTGATCATAATTTTAACTGCAGTGTGTTATTCAAGATTACATTTTAAGGTAATGTCTTTTAATGTATCTTTTAAACTGCAAATTCATCAATAAAAATGTGTAATTACAAAATGTGAACCTGGAGCACAAAACAAGTAATTAGGGTCAATTTTTTTTATTGAGATTTTTATTGAACATATATTTGAAAATCTGGAATCTGAGGGTGCAAAAATAAAAAATAAACAGAAAATCACCTTTAAAGTTGTTCAAATGAAGTTCTTTCAAAAATTAAGTTTAGATATATTTATGGTGGGAAATTGACTAAATATCTTCATGGAACATGATCTGTAATTAATATTCTAATGTTTTTTGGCATAAAAGAAAAACGGATAATTTTGACCCATACAATGTATTTTTGGATATTGTTACTAATACACCCCAGCGACTTAAGACTGCTTTTGTGCTCCAGGGTCACATCTATTTAAATGCATGACATATCAGTTTCATTAGAAACATTTTAGTTCACCATAAATGCTTGTCAGCACATTCAGCAGTACTTTAACCATATTTCAAAGACAACAGAAACTATGAAATTACATTAAAGACATACACGCACTTAAGTCCTACTTAAGGGGGTCAAAAAAGCACGCTGAAGTCTAATTGACTTCAGTATGTAATATACATTTAAATTATAATATATTTGAATAATTAACATGCAAGTGCCTGAAAACATTAAGTTATTTCCATAAAAAGTACTCTTTTTGAAAGTATGCTGAAGTGTGCTTCTTTTTCACAAGGCTCTATTGGGATAAAATTAGACATGAAAACTTCACATTTGTATATAAAGCAGACTGCTTTCAAACCACTAATTAGCTACTTTCTATCCTTCTGGGATTATAAACTCTTTCCTCCGAGTAACAGTCAATCTGAGGTGGAGGAGGGAGTTCACTGCACATTTATGATTTTCTCAAAGCTGGTTAAGACATGTTCATAACCCCAACGCAATCTCTCAAAAATCAGCTAAGCAAGCACTTCATTTACCAAAAGACATAAACAAGGGCACTTAAAAAAAAACTTAAATAATATGCATCTTCTTTCGGCATTGCTGTTCTGCTCTACACTCTTAAAAATAAAGATTATTTATTGGTATAGATGGTTCCATATATAACCTTTAACATCAATGGAATCTTTCCATTCCACAAAAAGCTCTTAATGGTGGAAAAAGACTTTAGAATTTTAAATGTCTTCACAGAAAGATAAAATGGTGAACTGTTCACTGAAAGGTTCTAAAAGAGTTCTTCACTCTTAGCAACAAAGGTCCTTTATTGGCATTGATGGTTCTGTGAACAACATTTAACATCCATTCCATAAAAAGTTATTTAAAGTGGATTAAGTTTCTTTACATTTTTAAAATGTTCTAAGAACTAATACAAATGGTTCTTTTAAGAACTTTCACTGAAAGTTCTTTGGGAATCCAAAAACGGTTCTTTGCCATTGTTGCTTAAACCCTTGTTTGGAAGAGTGCATGGAACCTTTCCATCTTTCCATTCCACAAAAGGTTCTTTATAGTGTAAAAAAGTTATGCTTTTTAAATGTTCTTCCCATTACCAAAAAATGGTTCTTTAAAAGAACTGATCACAGAAAGGTTTTAAAGGTTCTTCTACAGCAGTGCTGTGAAAAGCTCTTTTAAAACCCTCATTCTGAGAGAGCAGCTCGTCTTTTATACTTTAAACCTGGCGCTCTGCCAGACTATAGGCGTGTAACGCACCCCCGCCTGTATCTCCCGCCTTCCCCAGGTGTACACACACAGCGTGGGGGGGTATTTGATCTTATCTTTGTAGAGAGGCAAGGCTAGGTTGGAGTTAGAAGGCTTTTATCTTTTGTTTCCAGCCATCTGCCGTCCCCCTCCTTGCTGGTACCTTTCTCTTGTCATCTCAATCATCGTTCACTTTTGATCTTGTTTTTACAGTCAACATATCTTTTCTCCGTGTGTGTGTGCACCCTGATTTTTATAATGCTGGTGCCTCCCTTCCTAGTAAATCTGTCATTGACCACTGTAAGCAAATCTGCGCTGGATTTTTTTAGAGCTCGGTTTTCAGGTCTTAATATTCCCCCACCTTTCCCAGGTGCACAGGTATTTTGTTCCTGCAAACCCCGAGGCTTAGGCTTCCTTTCTAGTGTGCCATTTAGAGAGACCCCTGGTTGCACTCCATCACACATCAGACAGAAAGCCGAGTTTATTCATCACACTCCTTATCCCATATGAGCAGAAGACTAAAATACTACAGAACGCTAGAGGAAAATAACCAGACCAACCTAATCTATCATCGCAAATCTGTGCAGCGGTTGAAAAACTGAATTGATAATAGAATTAGTGTGCTATTTTAAAATAGTTTGTCCATAAGATGTTGAATTTAGACCCTGTTTCATGAAATAATCACTACAAAATGTGTTAGTATACTTGTATTTTAAAAGTTTGATTTTAATCAGATTTCTTGAATTAAATTTGCTGATTTCCTTCACACACACACACACACACACACACACACACACACACACACACACACACACACACACACACACACCCTCTCTGTGAAATCCAGGCTAAAGTCTCAATCTAATTATGAGATAACAAGCATCAAATTTGATTTCAACCATTTATTTCACTATAATTTCAATCTTTGACTTGACCGTACTCAGTCAATATTAAAGATATAAAGGTAAAAATTTCACAGAATGTTCTTTACCATATGAAGGATGATTTTATGTAGAAAACAGCAAATCACAAAAATATGACTTTAGCTGGGTTTTCACAGAGAGGGTCACAAATAGATACAGGTGCATCTCAATAAATTAGAATGTCCTGGAAAAGTTCATTTATTTCAGTAATTCAACTCAAATTGTGAAAGTCGTGTATTAAATAAATTAAATGCACACAGTCTGAAGTAGTTTTTTGGTTTGTTTAATTGAGATGATTTTTGCTCACATTTAACAAAAACCCACCAATTCTATATCAACAAATTAGAATAATTCATAAGACCAATAAAAAAAAAACATTTTTAGTGAATTGTTGGCCTTCTGGAAAGTATGTTCATTTACTGTATATGTACTCAATACTTGGTAGGGGCTGCTTTTGCTTTAATTACTGCCTCAATTCGGCGTGGCATGGAGGTGATCAGTTTGTGGCACTGCTGAGGTGGTGTGAAGCCCAGGTTTCTTTGACAGTGGCCTTCAGCTCATCTGCATTTTTTGGTCTCTTGTTTCTCATTTTCCTCTTGACAATACTCATAATCTCTATGTTCAGGTCTGGTGAGTTTGCTGCCTAGTAAGCACACAACACATGTCATGGAGCACTTCATGTTCTTCTGCTGACCAGCTTTTTAAAGATGCTGATTTCATTTTCCAGCAGGATTTGGCACCTGCCACACTGCCAAAGCACCAAGCTGTTAAATGACATGGTGTTGGTGTGCTTGACTGGCCAGCAAACTCACCAGACCTGAACATAGAGAATCTATGAGTATTTATTTAATACACGAGGCTCACAATTTGAGTTGATTACTGAAATATGAACTTTCCACACAGAGAGAGAGAGAGGAGAGAGAGAGAGAGATGAGAGACAGACAGCTGAACAGCTTTTTAGAGAGATGCGATTTCATGTCAGACAGGATTTGAGCTCCTGCCCACACTGCCAGAGAGAGCACAGAAGTGGTTAAGAGTGACGATGGTGTTGAGTGTGCTTGAGAGCTGAGCCAGACAGAGACCACCAGACCTGAGACGAAGAGAGAGTCGATGAGTATTTATTTAGATAGCGAGAGAGACAGAGAGCTACACAATTTGAGTTGAGATTACTAGAAATAAGATGAGACTTTTCCACGAGCATTCTAATAGATGAGAGATGCACTTGTAGTAGTAGATAGATAGATAGAGATAGATAGAGATAAATATTTTCTCTACTGCTCACCAAGGCAGCATTTATTAAATCAAATATACAGTAAAAGCAGTAATACCATGGAATATAATTACAATATCAAATAAAGTTTATATTTGAATAAACAGTAGAATGTAATTTATTTCTGTGATGCGCAGCTGTATTTTCAGCATCATTCACTCCAGTCACATGATCTTCAGAAATCATTATAATATACTGATTTGCTGCTCAAGAAACATTTACTATGTTGAAAACATATAAAACAAAGTTTTTGATGAGTAATATTTTTGTGGAAACCATGATACACTACCATTCAAAAATTGAGTGAAAACATTAATTAATACTTTATTCAGTAAGGACAAAATTTACAGTAAATCCATTTATGATAATACAAAATATTTATATTTCAACTAAATGCAGTTCTTTTTCTTTTTCTTTTAATGATTTCTGAAGATCACATGACACTGAAGACTGGAGTAATGATGCTAAAATTCAGCGCTGCATCACAGATAAATACATTACATTTTACTATATACTCACAAACTTATTTTAATATAACATTTAAAAGTTATATTTATCAATAAATGCAGCCTTTTTACCTTGGCTGATGACAGCCTTTCTGTTCTTGCCATCCAGGTCAGCTCTTTCAATGACGTGGTGTTTGGCGTCCACCCAGTACATACGGTGACTGGCGTAGTCAATGGTAAGTCCATTGGGCCAGAAGAGGTGTGTATCCGCAATTATTTTGCGATTAGAGCCGTCCATGTTGGCATATTCAATGCATGGCATATTTCCCCAGTCGGTCCAGTAAATCTTCCTAAAGACAGAGCATTAGTAATTAGAAATCCTCTTTTATAATATTGTGCGGCCAGGATGCAACAAAGCAAACAATTCATGCTCTTTTTGATACCAGCATAACATTGGATACACATCTTTCTCAGGAATTATTGTCCTCAGGATTTTTCCTTTAAGTTAATATAATAAGTGCTTTTGAAGAACAATGTCATGCATTTTATCCATGATTAATGTGGATAGGGCTTTTTTCCAAGGCGTATTATTTCTCACATACAGCAAGATCTGCATGCATCTGTGTGTAAGAATCAGTGGACACACAGCCGGTCGAAAACAAGGGCTAAATCTTGTTGGAGGGAGAATTCAAGCCAGATTTCATAAACCTCTTTGTCCTCCATGACAAAGAGCCACGATGAGCGTCGGCTGCAACTCAAGCCTTGTGACAATCCCTGGATGACATTTTTGCCCAGCCTTTGTGATTAGAAGCAAATTGAGTTATGAGGTTTAGCCAGAAGTCACAGAATGGTTTCATGCTCTGCTTACCATTGCTTTATTACAGAACAACAACAGGTCACAAGAGGGTTTTCCCCATGCAAGAGAACCAAGACCTTCCAGTGACCATTTTCAGTGCTTAAAATAATAAATGTACAGAATTTGCATGCATATAAAATAAAGAGGAAAGAGTCTGATGTCGGTTTTGAAAAAGCGGTGCACTTTAGAGTACTTTTAAAAAGGACTTATGGAAATCGTGTACTTTCAGTATATTTTTAATGTATGCTTTTTGCCACTTAACTGCACGCTGAGTGCAATTAAATTAAAACGTATTATAGTTTTCATTTATATTAAATGCAGTTAGTTTAATTTAAGCGTGACTTTTGGACCCACTTAAGTAGGACTTAAGTACATCAAAATATGTGATTTCATAATTACTTCTATTTGCCTTTGAAATATAGTTAAAGTACTGCTGAATGTACTGACAAGCATTTATGATAAAATGTCATGCGTTTAAAATATGTTTATAACTAGACATTTGTAATTATGAAGTTGCCCTTTAAATATTTTAAATGTAATACTGAATGACACACTACAGCTGAAATGATAATCAAGTGCTTTCGTATGTCATTTAAAATCAAAATAAGTGCACTTTTAAGCACAACAAAAGATTAATAAAACAATTATTTAAAATGTACTTTAAAGTATAACTTTTAATGTGACATTATTACAAAGGTCACTTTTTAAATGTGTACTTGTATGTGTTAAGAAAGTGTCTTTAAGTCACTTAAGTGATATTTTATTCATGTTAAATTATCTTCAAGCACCGTTTATAGAAATATACAGTAACACTATTTTAAGGTGTTCTTGTTACATGTACTCACTATTATAATATCAATAAATTATGCATAATTACATGCAAGTAACACTAATCCTAACCATATAGTAAGTACATGTAGTTAATTAATATTACACAGTACTTAAATGAATAATTACACTGTAACAAAGACATCTTAAAAAAAGTGTAACCAAATATACTTTTAATATATAAAGTACACTACAAGTGAACATTCAATACAATAAATATTTGACAATACAATAAATGCAAGACTTCCTACTCAGTCCAAAAATCAGTATTGAGTATTTATTGTGCAAAGCTTGTGCTGAATATCCTTCTGAAAAACAGCATTATTTGCTAATTATAGTACAATTGAAGTAAATCAAGGGTCAGAATATTTACCCTTCCATGGGGTGCAGAGCGATGGCACGGGGTTTCTCCATGCTCTGCCATAAAAGCACTTTACGCTGAGAGCCGTCCAGATTGGCCACTTCAACACGAGACGTTCCCGAGTCAGTCCAGTAGAGCTTATGATGAATCCAGTCTATGGCCAGACCACCTAAGAATAATAATATAGCATTGCTACTACACATGTTGTGTATTATGTATTCATTGTTTCCTTGCCAAAGCATGAGAATAACATTTGACATACTTTATCATTCAGTGAAAAGTCACGCTGTAATATTTTGTTCATTTGAGAGTATAAGAGTTCATTTGCTAAAAACTGATTTTTAACAATTCTCAATTGTGCAATGTGCATAACAATTAATCTAAATCAAACTGCAGTTGGGTTATATTGATTAAGTTAAAATACAGCTAACTAACACAAAACACAAAACCATAATAAAAAACCATGATTTTTGAAAATTAAAAACAAAAAGTTATCTTGCAAATAAATTCTTCATATGTTTTAGACAGATTATATATATATATATATATATATATATACACACATACATATACACACACATACATACATCTGTGTTAAATCACACACACTTTTTATTTATACTTTTTTATTTTATTAATATGATTTACTTTTTACACCGTGCATTAGGGCTGAAACATGATTTTGACAAAAACATGATGTTTTCATTATTTCATTTGACATTTTTGTTGTTGTTTTGGCTAATTTCATTTGTCTGAGTTTTTAGAAGTCAAATTTTGTGTTGGAACATTGCATGCCATTTTCTTTATTTAAGCTACAAAAGCATTAAAAATAAACCAAGAACTGTTCCTGGATGACTTTATTGCTTTTTAATACATCTGTAAATCAAAACCTAAACTCAATGATTAAAGGCATAGCTCACTTAAAATTGAAAATTATGTCATAATTTGCTCATGCTCAGGTTATTTGAATCCAGTATGAATTTCTATCTTCTGCTTAAAACAAATGAAGCTGACATTGACTTCCATAGTATGGAAAAAATATACTAGCAACTGTTTGCCAAACAAATAACTCCAGAAAGAAATTCATATAGGTTTTGAACAACCTGAGGGTGAATAAATGACAGGTTTATCATTTTTAGGTGAACTATCACTTTAACTAAGCAGCATAAACAACAAAACTGTTATTCAAATTGAAGAGCTCTTTTCCAAAACGCTATAAATCCATTTTAATAGTTTTCATGAAAATGACATTTTTTTACCTAGACCCATACATTTTGTTAATATTCAATTTATCATGTTAAAATGGTCTGTTGGCTCAGTCTGAACATGTTAAACAATGATTGTTAAACCCCCCCCCCGGGTACGCACCATCACACCGAGTGGGTCTCGAACCCGGGTTTACAGCGCGGGAGGCGGGCGCTCTAACAAGGAACGCCAAAGGCTACAGCTTCTAGCGTCAGTCGCTAGAGCGCCTCTTTGTGAGGTCAGGGGAGTGAGGTACATTTTAAACAAGGAAATATAGCGATTTGGCATGAAACACTGATGGAGCAGTGAATAGGTTCAGTACACAGCAAAATGGCATGACGAACTCTAAATTTGGCGTTTATCGCATTTTGGAAAAGAGCTCTTCAATTCTACTTAAAGCGAGCTACATAATGATCCTGGACCTGTCGATGAAATGATCACTAAGTACTTAAGACTGTTTGATGTAGCTGCAGTTTAGTACGAATCTGCTCTCCTGTTATAATCAA
This sequence comes from Schizopygopsis pylzovi, assembly GCA_027422435.1. Classification (NCBI taxonomy): domain Eukaryota; kingdom Metazoa; phylum Chordata; class Actinopteri; order Cypriniformes; family Cyprinidae; genus Schizopygopsis; species Schizopygopsis pylzovi. The sequence continues at coordinate 44,354,878 of CM049819.1, read as the reverse complement.
TGCAGCGGTCTACTCTTATTAACACCGTGTCTATGCCTTGACTATAAGTGCCTTTACATTTTCGATTCAGTTAATTGGGAAAACAAGCAAGAGTCATAAATCCGTGAACATGAGGAACATACAGTGAAAGCGACTGCGTACCTGGACTCTCAAGTCCCGTGGACACGACCTCCTCCACATTACTACCGTTCAGACTGGCTCTCATGATACGGTCCAGTGTCACATCTGACCAGAACACCAGCTCTTCGCTATGATGAAAGTCCAACGCAATGGCATTCTCCAGATTATTCAGTAATAATGTGTATTCGGAGCGGTGCGGCAGAACCTGGCGGATATCAATCCGATTCGCAAACAACAAAACTGGTTCTGGACCTGCAAATAGAAAACATGATTGTATTAAATTCGTCCAAAATCACCAACGTGATTCCCAGCTGCTTTCACAGAAGATATTCAGCCTCACCCAAAGCTTTGCAGCTGCGTTTGTCGGGTCGAAGCTCGTAACCTTGCACACACCAGCAGTGAAATCCTCCTTCTATGTTGGTACAGCCTTGACTACAATAACCTTCATCTGCACACTCATCAACATCTGCATTCAGAACACAAACACGGGCAAGTTAGAGAGATTAAATACATCACACAAAAACATTTGTTTTAATATTTCCGTCTAGCTTGTACTTATTTGAGCAATGCTTGAAACTTGGTATTACGAGCACGTCCTGCGTCTATTTGCCTTTTTAAGATCAATCGCTTGATGTATTCCCCATTTGGGATAAAAGCGTCTGCTAAATGAATAAGAGTAAATGTAAAAACATGCATTTAAAACTTGCAACAATATCTAATAGCACTCTGGTGAACACTGTAGAAAAGCCAGAGACATCTCTGGATTTCTACACTTAAATATCCAAATGGATAAGTTTTAATAAAAGCAACCACTTAAGTGATGCTGTACAGTAATATTCCTAAAATCAAACTGTCACTTCTTACACTCATATTTTTTGGAGCTTGTGCATAAATTTATAGTCCTGTGCAAAAGTTTAACAGGTTAGATTCTTCAAAAAGTTAAGTTAGCTATTTATACCCTTGTGAAAAAAGAAGTGAACTTAATTGTATTGAGCGCTCTTGTAATAATAATAATAATAATAATTCATTTTATTTGTGGGCGCCTTTCAAGACACTCAAGGACACCTTACAATAATAAAATACATAATTAAACAGAAGGAAAATACAACAACACGATAAACAATACTATACAAATTCAATACCCAATCAACATAACTAAAATCACTCAGGATAGGCTAATCTAAAAAAATGAGTTTTGAGACGTGATTTAAAAATTGAAAGACTAAGACTATTACGTATATCTTGAGGTAAAGTATTCCAAATCGTCGGAGCAATACAACTAAAGGCTCTACTTTCCATGGTAGTCAAACGTACAGATGGTACAACAAGAGTCACAGAAGCAGAAGACCTGAGGGATCGGGTAGGTACATACACATGAAGAAGTTCACTCAGATATGAAGGTGCTAAATTATGAAGAGCCTTATAAGTAAAAAGTAAAATCTTAAATTGAATACGATATCTGATTGGAAGCCAATGAAGGTGCCCTAAAACTGGAGTAATATGCTCATTCAACGGTGTTCGTGTAATGATCCGAGCTGCTGAATTTTGAACCATCTGAAGCTTATGAATAAGTTTCTGTGAAACACCACTGAGCAAAGAGTTACAGTAGTTAATTCGAGAGGTAACTAATGCATGCACGAGGACAGCAGTACCATTAACAGAAAGAGATGGTCGAAGACGATTAATATTTCGCAGATAATAATATGCGGACCGTGTAATATTATTTATATGTGCCTCGAAAGACAGAGTACTGTCAAGGATGACACCCAGACTCTTGACCTGAGAAGAAGGAGAGATAAAAGAGTTGTCGATAGTAAGTGTAAAACTTCCACAATTACGCAGCTTTGATTTAGTACCTACTAATAGAATTTCAGTCTTCGCGCTATTAACTTTGAACTGCAGTGTTTTTTTATATTACATTTAAGGTTAATATATTTTAATGAACTAATACTGCAATTTCATCATTACAAATGTGAAATGACAAATATATTTAGATACATGACATTGAAGTTTCAATAGAAATTACATTAAAGTATATTTTAGTTTATCATAAATGCTTGTACGCAAATACATTTAGCAGTAGCTATTTTAACCATATTTTAAAGATGAGAATGTACTTAAGTCCTACTTAATTGGGCCGAAAAAGCATTTGAACTATATCATCTTTTCAGATTTTAACTGACAATAACATGCGATTTGATCATAAATAAAAGAAAAAAATAATAATTGAGCAGTGTAGTGCTTGATGTTTGTCGTTTCTCTGATCACAAACGCAGACATGGTAATGTTTATGCGATGCATAAATATACCGTATAAGTCTTTATGATCAGTAGTTATGTCCCCACTGGATGCAACAAAAGCCTCATTTACAATTAGTTTTATTGTTTTTGTGTCATCGCGCCAGGACACGGCATCACAATACGGTGAGGGGCGTAACATTTTCATCACACGCTTGAGGTATTCGGCCAATCACAACGCACTGGATAACTGGCCAATCACAACGCACTGGATAGCTGGCCAATCACAACGCACTGGATAGCTGGCCAATCACAACGCACTGGATAACTGGCCAATCACAACGCACTGGATAACTGGCCAATCACAACGCACTGGATAACTGGCCAATCACAACGCACTGGATAACTGGCCAATCACAACGCACTGGATAACTGGCCAATCACAACGCACTGGATAACTGGCCAATCACAACGCACTGGATAGCTGGCCAATCACAACGCACTGGATAACTGGCCAATCACAACGCACTGGATAGCTGGCCAATCACAACGCACTGGATAGCTGGCCAATCAGAGAACGCCTCGCTTCTCAGAACGATGAGCTTAGTAAAAATGAGCGCGTTTCAGAAAGGTGTAGCATAGAGGAGCAACAATAATGTACAGTATGTGGAAAATAATGTGTTTTTTTAACTTTAAACCGCAGAAACACTTTGCATTACACCAAATACACATCATAAGACCCCTTTAAATATTTGTTCTGCTGTCTCCTCATTTATCAACTGTGCTTTGTTTTTCCCTTCTCTTTGGCCTCACCTCTGCATGTCTTCCCGTCCTGTGTTAATGTGTAGCCGGTGTGACAAGTGCACTGCACCAGACCTCGAGACATCTGGCATTTCTGTGAGCAGCCTCCATTGTTAACATTACAGTTTTCTTCACTTGACTTGGAGCCTATAAACACACACAGTCAATGAAAAGAAGAGGGAATCAGATCCTCACAGAGGAACTACCACTACTAATCTTTTGTGATATTTCACAGGTACTGCATGTAATAGTGTATCTTGTAGACTCACGACAGTCCTGGTGTGGATGCTCATCAGTCCCGTCTTCACAGTCCTTGACATCATTACAAACCTTACGCTGGCCAATGCAGCGGCCATTTCCACACAGGAACTGATCCGACGCACATGGAGGAGTTTCTACGAAGGGGAATGTAAAAAAGAAACACAATAAGATAATAAAAAGGCAAATAAAATGTAAATAGCTGTTTTACGTAGAAAATATTAATTTGTTTTCTACACATTATCAAAACGTCCATGCAGACATTTCAGAAATCATAACTATGCATGGCATGTGTGAAGGTTTAATCCGTAAAACATCAATTTTAACTAAATATGTAATCTTTATAACTTTTGTTGTCCCGAAGCACAGCATATAGGTGAATTCATTACTAGATCTTATAAATCATTTAAATAACTCAAAAAATTAATTTTATTCTATCCATTTTAAGTCTCTTTTGGGAAGATTTTTGGAGAAATGTAGCATTGCATCACTTGCTCACAAGTGGATCCTCTGCAGTGAATGGGTGCCGTCAGAATGAATCCAAGCAGCTGATAAAAAGATCACAACAATCCACACCACTCCAGTCCATCAGTTAATGTCTTGTGAAACAAGAAGAAAATCTCTGATCAAAATCCACCCAGAGATTTGTTTTGGGCTGTTTTTGCTTGTAAACGGTGCTTGATCTGTGAATGTTTCTTTCCTTATTCGGACCAGGCGACTTTTTCACTGGAGGAACCGTTATTATGGATTATGGACTCATATTTAAGCTGGAAAGTGATGGCTTGAAGCTTAAAACATCTTAATGATGGATTTGTTTCTTAACTGATGGAGTGGTGTGGATTATTGTGATGTTTTTAACAGCTGCTTGGACTCTTATTCTGACGGCACCCATTCACTCACTGCAGAGGATCTACTGGTGAGCAAGTGATACAATGCTAAATTTCTCAAAATCTGATGAAGAAACAAACTTGACGACCTGGTGGCATCCGCAGCCATTTTGACAAAGTTTTCATTTTTGGGTTGACTATTCCTAAAAATGTATAGTTAAAAAGTGTAAATTGGCTTTTATATTCCTTACCTGTCTTTTCACAGCCTTCTTCATCACTGTTATCAGAGCAGTCATCCTCCCCATCACAGCGCCATGACAAGCGCACACATCGACCAGACATACAGCGAAACTGATCAGCCATGCACATCGACGTACCTGATGGTGAGAAAGAGGCATGTGACAGATGTGAAATCCACTCGCACACACAAACACTACAAGAAAACAGCTACTCACTGCAGTTCTTTTCATCGGATTGGTCGTCGCAGTCGTATTCTCCGTCACACCTCCAGCCTGCATTTATACACATGCCACTGCTGCACATGAACTCTGCAGAACGGCAGGGCTGGTGGGAGGCTGCGTTCACACACAAACACACACACCAGATCAGACATGCACACACACACTCATGAAACTCATCGTCTTCAATAACCCTCGTGAAAAGTAGTATACTTTAGCATAGTTTTAAAAAGAGCACTTTTATGGAAATAGACTATATTTATAAGAATACACTTAAGTGTGAATCGAATTAAATGTTTGACACTAAATATCTTAATTTCTATTAAATGCAAATGTTTTATAGTTTAAATCTACAATAAATACAATTAGGGTAACTTTAGCGTGCTTTTGACCCATTAAAGCAGGACTTAAGCATTTGTATATTATGCAATTATACAAAAGTACACATTTGTAATGAAGTTGCAATTCAATACATTTAAAATATTTTAACTTTGTATGGAATATTGAACAACACACAACTGGTAAAATTACAAATCAAATACTTTACAGTATTTTAATAAATAAATAAAAAATCCAACAAGCAAATAAAAAAAATAAAAATCACAGATTTACAGTAATGAGAACCGTTTTTTTTTGCAAAAATACTTTAAATGAAAACGAGTAAAATAAGTGCACTTGATTGTATTAAATGTGCACTTGTAGTGTACATCAAATATTAAATGTATATTTAAAAAAAAACTGTACTTGCAGATAATATTAATGAAATAAAAGGCCACTTTTTAAGTGTACTTAAAGACATACACTTTAATTCCCAACACACATAAGTACACTTAAAAGGGCACTTTATAATAATGTCAAAGTAAATGTTAAAGTACATTATAAATCATTGTTTTAATAATATTGTCATGCTTTAAAAGTACACTTATTTTGATGTAAAGTACTTAAGTATAATTTAACTGTAGTGTTTTGTTTGATATTACATTTACCCCCAGTTTCACAGACCAGGTTTAAGCCTAGTCCCAGACTAAAATGTATGTCTGAACTGTTTCAACTAAAAGAAACTTGCACTGACTTATCTTAAAACATGTCAGCACCTTTGTTGTGTCTCAAGATGACCAGTAATGTTTTTTGTAAGGCATGTTTATAAAAAAATCCTTACATTTCCTAATTGAACAACGGCCTAATGCTGGCTTAGTCTAAGCCCTGTCTGTGAAACCAGGCCTTAAAAATAATATATTTAATTAAAACATTTCTAGGGCTGCCCCCTAATAGTCAACTAACTGTTAATCGACTAGAAGAGGCTTGGTCAAGCAAAATGTATTTAGTCGCAGAAAAAACTAATCCATAGGTTAAGTCACATTCTGTTAAATGCAGGAAATCCAAACTTAATCAATTGTTTCAGCGACAATAGAATTATGAAATTATGTAAAGATGTACTTAAAACCTACTTAAGTGTCTCAAAAACACTAAACTTAATTGGTAATATAAATTGAAACTATAATACATTTTGATTTAAATCACAAAGTATGTTATTTCTATTATAAGTATGCTAAAGTGTGCTGAAAGGTGAGAATTAATTCTAATGATTGTGAGCAGAGAAAGAAAAGAGGCATCGCCAAACCAAAATAATAATAATTAGAAGAGAGTGAGAAAGTTCCTCACAACAGTCCGACTCATCAGACCAGTCCCCGCAGTCGTCATCTCCATCACAGTGGTAGATGTCCAGAATGCAGCGGCCATACGCACACTGAAACTCCTCAACACTGCATGTGGCTGTCATCACGTCAGATGCTGGAGAGAGAAATTATGTAACGTGATTTACACTCCCACACACATGCACCCGCAAACAGTCCAACAAATCCCTCTCAACAGCTATTTGCAATAAATCACACAAACAAAAACAAATATAACAGAAACAAATAGTGACAAGCAGCAATCACTGGGATCCAAGCATATGAAAAAGTGGAGAAATTGAGCACAATTTAGCAGAATAATGCCTGTGCATACAGATGGTGCCGAATTTCTTGATCAACGTACATTAGGAGAGTCTTTATTAAACCAAACTCTGTTTTCCACGGCAATATAGCAGTCTATGGTTTTGTGAAATCTTTTTGCATTCGTGTCTGAACATATTGTGACAGGCATCTGCAGTCTACAAAATAAGCTGGCAAATATACATTTTTATTTTTACTGTCAAGCAGCTCTTTACACTATACATGCACAGCTTTGGATGGCCTAGAAAATCTAAAATAATTGAATAAATAGAACTAAAATATACATTTTCTCTTTAGCTTCACCAATATGACAATTTGCATGACTTTGATTTCATGTGTAGCAGTCAGTGTTTAACCCCAATTTCATGTTCCCACCATGTATGTTTGTTCTGTAGATTCTATTTACAGGCAAGCAATGAATAGATGGATGGATGCATAGACGGATAGATGGAGACGTGGATGCATGATTAATGGATGCAAGGATGGATGGATGCAAAATAGATGGAAACATGGATGCATATTTAATGGATGCAAGAATGGATGGATGGAATTATAATGGATGAATAATGGATGGATGGACAGATGCATGATGGATGTCCAATGGATGGGTGGATGCATCAATGGAGGGATGGATGTTAAATGGATGGATGCTTGGACGGACGGATGTTAAATGGATGGATGCTTGGATGGATGATGGATGGATGCATCAATGGAGGGATGGATGTTAAATGGATGGATGCTTGGATGGACGATGGATGGATGCATCAATGGAGGGATGGATATTAAATGGATGGATGCTTGGAGGACGATGTTGAAATGGGATGGATGTTATGGATGGATCGGGGGTTAAATGGATGGATGCTTGGAGGGATGGATGTTAAATGGATGGATGCTTGGATGGACGATGGATGGATGCATCAATGGAGGGATGGATGTTAAATGGATGGATGCTTGGATGGACGATGGATGGATGCATCAATGGAGGGATGGATGTTAAATGGATGGATGCTTGGAGGGATGGCTGTTAAATGGATGGATGCTTGGAGGGATGGATGTTAAATGGATGGATGTTTGGAGGGATGGATGTTAAAGGGATGGATGGATGCTTGGATGGATGATGGATGGATGCATCAATGAAGGAATGGCTGTTAAATGGATGGATGCTTGGATGGACGATGGATGGATGCATCAATGGAGGGATGGATGTTAAATGGATGGATGCTTGGAGGAATGGCTGTTAAATGGATGGATGCTTGGATGGACAGATGGATGGATGATGGCAGCAAAGAAGGATAGACTTAAACATGGATGCATGATTCATAATGCATGAAGGATGCAAGACGGATGGATGGTGGATGCATGGATAGAAGCAAGGATGTTCATCTGACAAATAGGTGCACTCAAACTCAAAATCAACTTACGGCAATTCTCTTCATCAGTTCCATCTTTGCAGTCGGCGTCTCCATCACAGTACCAGTGTTCAGCGATGCAGCTTCCATCAGAGCAGCGGAACTCTTTATCAGAGCACTTCCTCTTATCTGGACACACATACAAGCACAACAAGGCATTGAGATTCTGGCAGTGGGAAAAAACAATCGATTCATTTCATTTACTGGGTTCGGAATGAAGGGTGTTTGGCAGAAACTTTCGGTCAAACTTGGCAGAAATTGAAAATGAACAAATCAATCCCAATTCCACCCCATTTGAAAAATACAAATAAATGCCAGGTGCAGACCTTGAAGAACCGATTAGATAACCTTGTTTTGTAAACGAATATTTACATATTACATACAGCTGTCATTGCTTTCAAAAACACAAATACCCCATAATGATTCAAAACCTTCTGAACAGTAGTGCATAAGACATCATGTCTGTTCTTGACTAGGGCATCACATGACACCCTCTGCATTCATGATTGTATTTCACTTATGTGCAAAACAATTATTAAAACAGAACTGCAAGATACAACTGTAAGCATGATGTAATGTTTCCAGACACTTAATTGGATGTTAACTGCATTTGAATGAAAATGTAATATAGATTAAATGCATATTAAACATAATTAACTGAACTTTAAAGTATTTCTTGACCCATTTAAGTAAGACTTAAGTACATCTTCATGTGCAATTTCATAATTAATTCTGCTGTCTTTGAAATATGGTAAAAGTACTGCTGAATGTACTGACAAATATTTATGGCAAAATAAAATGTAAAATGATATAGCAACTTGATACATTTAAAATATCTTAACTTTCAATATAATATTAAACTTTATAATGAAGTACTTTACATGTGCTTTATTTTAGTCAATACATCAAAATAAGTGCCCTTTAAAGCACGACAACTTCTTTTTAAATAAAACTTTAAAAGTTTTTAATTTGACTTTTTAAAAACTGATTTTTTTTTTTTTTTTAATTTGAAGTTCACTAAAATTGCACATTTAATAAAGTTAAGCAACTTTTTTTCACAAATTGATTCAGGGCATTATTTGTTATTGGTTACACCGAGGGTGTGTCAAACGCTTTGCAATGGTTTGTGTCTGTTCTGCTCTATTCTGCTGCTCCCTGCTCTGGCAGGTACGTGACTAAGACCAGATGATCCCAATTACAATCAAGGACGACCTGTCTGGTGTGATTGGCTGGAGCCCGACACCTCTAACATCGAAGACGTGCAGAGACCAGGTTTCCACACCTTCGGAAGATAAAATAATAAAGGACTATTATATATATATATATATATCCTTGTTCAAGGTCTTGTTCTGTCCAGGCTGGACTATTGCAATGCTCTCTTGGCAGGTCTTCCAGCCAGTTCCATCAAACCTCTACAATTAATCCAAAATACTGCAGCAAGATTTTAATGAGCTGAAAAGAACCCTGTTTATCAATTTGCACTGCTACCAATAGCTGCTCGCATTAAATTCAAGGCATTAATGTTTACCTTCAAAAACACCTCTGGTTCTGCACCCCTTTACCTAAATTCATTACTTCAGACTTATATGCCCTCTAGAAGCTTGCGTTCTGCACGTGAACGACGCATTACTGTACCATCCCAAAGAGGTACAAAATCACTTTCACAGACTTTTACATTAACTGTTCCCTCCTGGTGACCTGCCCAACTCAATCCCAGCAGCTGAATCCATCTTCAAGAAACACATCTCTTCCATCTTTATTTGACCCTCTAACTCTAGTATTCTCTATTCTAATTCTATTTTATCTATCAATCTTCTCTTTTTTGCATATTTAAATGCATTTTTATTCTCTAAATGCTCGCTTTTCTTGAAAAACTAACACTAGCTTTATTTTTTCTATTCTATCTACTTGTTTGCTTAAATATAAAAAAAACATTGCTACATGTACTGCGTTAGGCTAACCGAGTCTTGTCATTACACATGCATGTTGTTGCTCTTTTGTTGGTTTTGATTGCTTCTGTTGTCGTCATTTGTAGGTCGCTTTAGATAAAAGTGTCTGCTAAATGACTAAATGTATATGTGTGTGAGTGTGTGTGTGTATGTGTGTGTGTGTGTGTGTGTGTGTGGTGTGTGTGTGTGTGTGTGTGTGTGTGTGGTGTGTGTGTGTAAATGATCTCACCGCACTGCTCGTCACTGTTATCTCCACAGTCATTGTCTCCATCACAGTACCACAGGCTCCGGATACAGTATCCATTTTGACAATGAAACTCATCCTCCTCGCATTCTCGTGGAGCTGAAAAAAATCATGCATGTCTTCATAAATGTCATTAATGGGTTAACATAGATTAAACATATGAGCTGTTTTCATCCAAGATGCAGATGATGATCTTCAACATCACAATAATCCACACCACTCCAGTGCATCAGTTAACGTCTTGTTAAAGTTGAGAAAAGATATGTGTTCACAAGAAATTAATCCATCAAGACGTTTATAACTTCAAACCGTTGTTTTTGACTAAAATAAGTCTATAAATCCATAATATTGTATTCTACAGTGAAAAAGTCATCTCATCTGAATCTGGAGAGAAATACACATAAATCAAGCACCGTTTGCAAGCCAAAAACGCTTTAAAACAGCTCTCATCAAATATGTGGGTGGATTTAGATGTGAGAGATTATGGACTTTTTCACCGGAGGAAACGTTATTATTGATTATGGACTTGTATTTTGTCCAGAAGTGATAGTTTAAGGATAAAAAATCCTAAAGATATATTTGTTTTTTACGAACACACATATTTTGTCTTCTCAAATGTTAACTGATGGACTGGAGTGGTGTGTATTATTGTGATGTTGTTATATTATCAGCTGTTTGGACTCTCATTCTGACGGCACCCATTCACTGCAGAGCATCCATTGATGAGCAAGTGATGTGATGCTACATTTCTCCAAATCTGATGAAGAAACAAACTCATCCTAATCTTGGACGACCTGAAGGTGAGTGCATTCAGTAATTTTTCATTTTTTGGGTGAACTAATCCTTAAAGGTTTGAGAGTTTGAGAATATACAGTATTAACCTTGTGCTCCCCGCTAGCAACACACTGCTGCGACACAACCCAGTGCACTGGTGGCGCTCAAAGCATTTTATTGACACCGGTACGGGACTCCAGAAGAGCAGCATTAAATGTGATGCTGCTTGTATTTACACCCCCCGCCGCGCCAGACACACACACACACACACACACACACACACACACACAGGTGTATTTCTGCACCGCTGCTCTTTTACCCAACACATGCACAAAACATTTCTCAAACTGCAAAGCACGCTGGAAAAGCAAACACCAAACGAAATCCCTCACGCTTTTTCTGATACCTCCGTTTTGATGGATCCTTTTCAGTAAAATGCATATGGTTAAATAAAAACGGGATATAAAAATATCTCACTTGCACAAAAAGGAATCAAAATACACAGGAAGCGCAGCAGTCGTTGGGCTATTTAATTCACAGACGAAGTGTAAATCATCACAATACACTATTGATATATTAACTGATGATATAAGCCAAAAGAACAGACAAACGCTGAAACAGACCAATGCTGAATGCAGGAGATGAGGCAGTGTGGTGGAGAGGAATGAAATATTCATGGCAAGCGTATGGCAGACAGACCCCCCATCAACAGACGAGCCTCAAGAGTACAGCGCTGGGAAATATGGGTCAGATACAGACTACTGTTGCTTCTGTTTTCTGCCTCACACACAGACGTGCTTTTCCTCTACAGCATTACAATATAACAATGGTAAGCAATGCTCGGCTTCCATATACAACTTACACAAGACCTTAATAGTAAGCTTCATGTGGTGTTCCTTTAGTAAGCGGTGCTAAAATGGGTTTGAAGTGAAGGAGAAAAAACTCAAATATTTAACCCTGGTGTTGTTTTGACACAGAAAGGGTTGCATTTTTTCTGAAAATGCTAGTCATTGCATTGGATTAAGACTTATTGACTTTGCTCACACAGGATATAACCACTTCCCAAACAAAGGGACTCCTTTCCCGCCTTATTAGACTTGCCCTGTTCCCCATCAAAATATAGGGAATATATATAGAAATGTCTCGGTATGCTATATTATTACTAAATCTTGGATTTAACCTTTTTATCAACTTTTTTTGGACCTGACTGATTATAAACCTGAGCTGAGCGCTTAAGCACCTCGGTTTTTGAATGAACGTCGACAATATTTCCACAAATAATGCTTTTTTTTTAATCACTCAAAAAAGTGCATAAGCTCAAATCAATGAGCCCTACAAACAATCAGCTCCAAAAAGAAATACAAACCTGTGCTAATTGGAAAAAACAAGTTGACAAAAGATATATCCAGTATTTGGTGATAACATGGGTGTGTGTGTGTGGGGGGGGGGGGGGGGTTGGGTTGTGCTATAATAACCTCTAAAAATACAACTAAATATAAACAGTATAAACGCTTTAAAAAAAGTGTGAATCATGTGTTCTCTGTCTTGGAGGGATGATCATTTTTAAATAATACCCTAGGCTTTTTATTGCATCGAAATGTGTTTTTACTATAGTTAGGGGTGGATACTTTTATCAGCGGTTTATTATTCATGCAACGATACATATTACCATTACAGTTTTTATTAATAACATTGCTGTATAGATGATACGTTTAACATCTACTTTAAATGAACTAATTTAACTCCTGAATGATATAGACTTGCATGGCTAGTGTTTCGTTCTGGGACCTACTTGTGCTTCAGATCTGTGTACTTGTGTCAAATGCTGCTGTTTTGACAGCGTTGATGACGTTTCTGGCTGAATGTGCTATCCTGTGCTATCCTGTCAGCAATAACCCATCCACAGGCTTCTTTGATTACTGTCAGTTTAAGTGCCGGTGTCCTGATATTTTATCCTCCTTTAGATTGTCCTACCTCGGCTTACTGCGCATGTGCACATCAATGTTGCATGCTTTTCTCATGTTGAACAATATTTAATGTATCTGCATTACTGTAAGGGTAGGTTTAAGGTTGTGGTAGATGTACACGTTAATAAAACATAATTTAACAGGTAGCATTTTTCGTTGTCGAATAGTACTACCCACTGTTTTAATGGGAGGTAGCAAAATCTGACAGGGTACGACAAATCCACAGCAAACCAGAGATACAGTGTTGCCAGATATTGATAAATCGAAAAAAATAATAAACCGAAATATTTCAAATCTTTTGCAAATAAGATAATATAAAGACACAGCTGTCGCTAAACTGCAACCTACTTTATCAACTTTCTAAAGTGTCAAATTAATAGGAAGAGACAAATCCAGAAACTCTTAAAATAGCTGGATCTGGCGCCCTCACTCGCAACGCTCTCAAGAAGACTCGTTCACTCCGGCAGCGTCTCACAGCGATAACTTTCACACCACGGACGCTAAACACTCTTTCAAACTGAATTATACATGTCATGAAAACATTCATATGAAGAGTTTAACAGCAAATTAGTCATTCAGAGAACACATTTTATTTTTGAACATGACAAATTTACCTCATAGCTGGCTACAACACAGCATAACCAAAGAGTATAGAATACCAAGAGGCGAAACTCTGTAGTGATACGGGTAACAGTCTATAGATGGCGCTGCGGAGGCGCTGCCGCCATTTTGGACTGACAACTGCGGAAAGTCGCTAGAAGATGCGAGGGAGCAAGTGGGCGAAACGCAAGCAGTGTGCTGCTATAAACTGCAGCAATTATCAATTATTAATCAATCTCTTCACTAACACAATTGCCGCTGATGGTTTTGATCTCTATTGCTTATGAGATTTTGATCTATTACTTTTTTCAGTTAAATGTGTGCACTTGACACATGACAGAAATTACAGAAACTTCACAATAGTTGGTGGAGTCCTTGATACAATGTGTGCAAGTTGTTCATATTTTGTGATATTTGAACTTTTTTTTATAAATGTTATGAATGTGTACCATTTATTTTATTATTTTTATTTAAAAATAAACATTGTGAATAAATATATATGACTGTGTCTACCTATATTAAATCACTACCAAACATCACATCTGGTAATTTCATGACCTTAAGTTTTTAATTTAACGAGGAAAATGAACATAGAACATGGATATGGGTAAGTGAAGGGTTTGCAGTAATTTTATATTTTTTACTTGGTAAACAGTATGAAGCAGTCTAGTCAATTGGTGGAGGGGACCTATCTATAATCTTTATATTTAATAAGTATTACATACATACATATGTAACACCCCCCGACACGGGTCCGCACCGTCCCAACTCGTTCTTGCTCCGAGCGGGTCTCGAACCCGGGTTTCCGGCGCGGGAGGCGGGCGCTCTAACAAGGAACGCCAAAGGCTACAGCCTCTAGCGTCAGGTTTACACACAGCCCTTACTGGCATACACATCTGTTACACGTACATGAAATGTCTTATTGTAAGTTGGTCAAGCGCGACTGGCTGCTTTTATTCTACGGCGTTTTTGTGTAGTTGTCAGTCCAAAATGGCGGCGGCACAGTAATGTCATGGGCGCAACTGTTGCTATGGAGCGTTCTATTGAGTTTCGCCTCTTGGGCTTCTATACTCTTTGCTCTAACTGTGTTCATTGACAACACAGCATAACGAGAGATTTACAAGCTATTTTTTGTAGGCCGGTCATTTTTGATCAAGACCCCCAAATTAGACTTGAAACAAGGATTTTCAGCACAGCACAAGAGTTAATAAAAGAGAAAATGTACAACTCCGTCCAAACAGCAACCGCTGACGGTCTGGCACATATTCAAACATTAATTACAAATGCAAAATAAAGTTTTATGGCCAGTAACAAATAATTATGGTCGGTAAACTTTCCCAGTTTACCCATCGTTGGCAGGCGTGACCCTGGCAAACACATTTAGATGCGTCTCTGTAGCTTATTTGACTTATTTAGCTGGCTGGAGTTGCTTTAGTTATTTGAAGTCTATTGGATATTTAACTATATATATTTTCATAACACTAATCCACTAATTTGTGTGAATAACGCAATAAATTTAGGAGTCATTTTTGGTCAAATCTGTGGTCTAATCCCACCTATAACCATTGCCAAAGTGAAGCCAATTGTGTCCTTGGAGGATCTGGAAACTGTTCTAGAAGCTTTTATTTCATTCAGACTTGACTAATGTAATGAGACACTTTTAGCAAAGAGACTTATGTCTCGCGTGTGGACCTCTCTTTCCTTCGAAATCAATCAAAAACACACTGTTGTTCATTTACGAGTCCAGTCTAAAGGTCTCTGCACACTGAGTGGGACATTTTCACATGTTGAAAATAAAAAATTGTCAATCACGTTGAAAATAACACGACCTCACGTTTGTGTCAATCACGTTTACGACACTGCCTCCGATAACTTTAATAGGAAAGGATACAAACACGTTTCGGACTGAGTGTGCAATGGCCTTAACACTTGATCAGAACAATTACCTGTATATAGTTCACCCAAAAATGATAATTCTGCCATTTACTCACCCTCAGGTTTTTCCAAACCGGTATGAGTTTCTTTCTTCTGTTGAGCACAAGAGACAATATTTTCATCAAACAGTTGCTGGTAGCCATTCACTTCCATAGCATGGGAAAACTAAATACAATGGAAGTCAATGGCTACCAGCAACTGTCTGGTCAAAATATCTTTCTTTGTGTTTGAGGACGAATAAACGCCTTTAAGAGTAAATCCCTTTAAGAGTATATTAACACACCGCTCTTACTAACGACTGCACACCTGGATTTGAGAGGCACGCTTGCATCTCCTGCTTGCTCTCGTCAGAGTTGCAATCAATAGTGAGCATCTTTGAGCTTCAAAACATCCCGAAAGGTGTCATAAAATAATTATATTATGATAGAGCTGCTGCTGTCATGCACTCATGAATGCACACAGCAGAGCGACTCTCGAGGTCAAGATTTTCACTAAATAATATATGACGCTCTGCTTTGTTTTTCACCAAACCTTATGGCATGCTTTCACAACACTATAATATACAGCATGAGTCTTAAAAATCGACCTTTTGATGCTTGAAAAGATCTGCTGCTGTGTTTTCTTGAAGTGTTTTGCCTTTAAACTATAACACAAATAGTAAATGTACTCACGACAGTCTTGTTCATCGGAGTCATCCTCACAGTCGTTGTCTCCGTCACATAACCACGAGCGCCGGATGCACTTCCCATTATCACAGTGAAAGTCTAACGGTGAACACGTGGGCAATACTGAGGAAAATAACACCAATTAACCAGTTAAACACAAGACCAATAACTTCAACTTAGACATTCTGAACGATACGGAAATCTGGTTAATAATAATCATTACAAATAGTAGTGTCGCAATTGTTTGATAAACATAATACTCAGAACAGTATAATAAACAGTGTATTCATTGTACTGCACATTTTGGCTAAAATAGTTTATATATCATAACTGCTATGCATTCAGAAAACAGCATACATGCTACACCAGTGCTGCTATTGTTTGCTAAAACTATTAAAAATTGCAATAAAACTAATAAAATGCTATACAAAAGATTTAAACAAAAGAGAAATTGAACAAAAACACATTTTACAAAAAACTGAAACAGAATAAGTTGAAGTACTAAAATTACAAAAAAAATTATACAAAAAAAAGCTTAATATAAATATTTTGTTAAAGCACCTAAAATTACTAAAAAATAAAATGAAACCCAAAAATATACAAAGAAAGCCATTTCATTCATAATATTAATGAAATACTATAATAGTTATAAATAATAGTATAGACGGTTTCGCACGCGTCCGGCCGAAGGTAACTTCCGGTCTGTGTTTGTATATCGGGCTGTTAGTGGCGCCGGCTACAAACACAGTTAAAGTGATGAGTAATGAAGCTGGGCTCAGGGGGATGTGTTTCACATACATTTATTTGGGGCGACCCGCCGCGATATCAAAACTGACTGATTTTCCAAAAGGCTTGATTGAATAAACATGAGCACGTAATGCACGTTTAAAAAGCTAAACGTGATATATCACTGTATTCCTGAAGAAACACTGTCTTTAGAAAATGTTTGATGTCATTTTCATGTCATCTGCATGTTATATGTCTGATAAAGCAGGGTTTGTAATCTCAGTTTACAGCCGTTACCGGACTAAACCTCTAAAGTTAACGTTATTTCTCCCGCTTTTAAGCGTCTCCTGCGGGCAGAGAGTTGATTTGCATTTTTAATAAGTCCGTCCAAGTACGTTAGTTATCGCTGCATCTCAGTCCATCTGATTTATGAAGCAAACATATTTAGCTTGTTATCAAATAATAATCTCCTCCAGAGGGACTTATCTGTTGTTATTGATTGTATTCGGATGTGTACCGGAAGTTAAGTTAGGGCCACAAACACGTGCATGCGCAGTAATGTTCGTTTATGTTGTTGTCCGTTGAAACCGTCTATAATTACACCATTTTACTGCTGCTACTACTAATAGCACAGTGCGAGTCTCTTTCTCTTCCTCTGAATGCAGGTGGACGTGGAGTTATTGCCAAATCACCAGATCTGTAGCTGCTTTGGCTATTCAGAGCGTGCTTTTATGATTTTATGTTTGCTCTTCTTGTCCATCAAATCTGATCTCATTTCTGGCAGACCTCCAACATCTCCACAAATGTAGAGCCAATGAAAATAAATGACAAATACATATATTTTTTTTTATTAACTGATTGGAGAGAAATATTAGGCAATAATATTAGGCAGCTAGAACATACATAAATGCAAACTAATGTAATGTTTCAAATTGATTGCATGCTAACTGCAATTAAATGAAAATGTGTTAGTTTAAGTTTATATTAAATGCAATTAACTGAACTTTAGTGCTTTTTATGACCCAGCTATGTAGGACTTTTTATGTGCAATTTGATAATTACTTCTATTGCATTAAAATAAAAACAGCCAGCAATGTTTTTTATGTAAATGTAAGAGAATATAATTATGTGAACAGATTTAAGTACATACCGTGTGTATTTAATGGTGTCGGTCTGTGAGTGTGTGCATTTATGTGATCCTGGACCACAAAACAGGTCATAAGCGTCAATTTTTCGCAATTGAGATTTCTACACCATCTTAAAGATTAATAAAAAATATTTAAATTGATGTATGGTTTGTTATGATCGGACAATATTTGAAAATCTGGAATCTGAGGAAGCAAAAAAATCTAAATATTGAGAAAATCGTCTTTAAAGTTGTCCAAATGAAGTTCTTAGCAATGCATATTACTAATCAAAAATTACGTTTTAATATATTTATGGTAAGAAATGTACAAAATATCTTCATGGAACATGATCTTTACTTAATATCATAATGATTTTTGGCATAAAAAAAAATAATATTGTTTTGACCCATACAATGTATTGTTGGCTATTGCTACAAATATTCCCCAGAGACTTAAGACTGCTTTTGTGCTCCAGGGTCACATGTGTATAAAATAAGCCGTATAGAGTATGTACATGCTTATACTGCAGTGTTATGTTGTGCGTGTCTGTTTTGTGCAGTGTTGCTCCTCATTAGGGATCTATGGTAGCTCAGAGGAAGAATCCCCTCCTGAGTCTTTCTGTGTTTTCAGGCTCCGGCAGACTTTGAGAACAGGACATTGTTAGGGGTCTTCCTGGAGAAAAGTGTCTTCTGTATGGTCCTGTAGAGCTGGATACGCTCAGCTGAGCACAGCACCCTCCGCAGGGTCATACAGTCCCGTCAGGGGCCGTTTGGGAGGCAAACGTGATGCTTTCTATTGTGCCGCTGTAGTCGGAGGCATCCTGAATCTCCTGATACACAGCCAGGGAGCTCCTGAGCGAGCTCTTTTCCCACAGTGTGAACGCAGGTGAACAATACTTACAATGCTTGCTTGTACTGCATGTGCACTTGTAGTGTGCTTCAAAAATATGATTTGCAGATTACATATCATTACTGAACTACAAGGCAGCTTGAGTGTGTTAAACATGAAAGTGTCTCTCCTTAAGTCACTTAAGTACACTTTGCAATAATGTCAATTTAAGTTTGACTTTAAAATACATTTTCAATCAATGCATTTTAAAAGTACTTAATTGCATTAATTGCACAAATGTGCAATTTTAAATTATTTTTGACAAGTTTCAATAGAAATGTCATTATTAAGTATATTGTAGTTTACTTTAAATGATTATCAGTACATTCAGCAGTACTTATAACATATTTCAAATACAATAGAAGTATTAAATGCACTGAAGTCTTAAGTGGGTCAAAAAAAAATTAGCTAACTGTATTAAGTAATACACTTAAACTATAATGAATGTTCATTTAATTGAAATTAACATGCACATAAGCATCCAAAGCATTGTATTTTTGTTACTTAGCTTGATTTTACAGTACACTAAAGCATCTACGTATGCTAAAATGTGTTTTTCACAAGAATTGTATAAACATGCGAGACAAAGCTGCACTGCAATTTAATTATTAGTCCGACTTCAAACTAAAATTACAATTGTAGTCAGGCTAAAGCATTTACAAGACAATTTATGAAGACAAATGATGTTTGAAATCGACTTTTAAAGTGCATGTAAATGCACTTTGTGATGAACAATCAATTTCAATTGATTGTAGATCAATTCTCACTTCATCCAGCGCTCTTTGTTCTCTAAAAACAAATCACGTTACTATTTTATTGAGTGTGAAACCACTACAACCTCTACAGCACTTGAGAGAGATTTCCGAATGTTTGTAGAACCCCTTTGACGATGGAAAACACATTTGAAGTGTGCTCAATAACACAACAACTGAACAAAGCACGCTCCGGCATACACATAAATGTACACTACATTAAAATAACTCTTGTAGAGAAGGGAGGACTGAATAACAATTTTACCTCAGAGCAAACGGTCTTAGGAGGAATAAATGTGAATGAATAAATGATTAGTGTTGTGTCTTAAGTCGCTGGGGTATATTTGTAGCTAATAGCCAAAAATACATTGTATGGGTCAAAATTATCAATTTTTCTTTTATGCCAAAAATCATTATGATATGAAGTAAAAATCATGTTCCATGAAGAATTTTTGTACATTTCTTACCATAAATACATCAAATCTTAATTTTGATAAGTAATATGCATTGCTAAGAACTTCATTTGAACAACTTTAAAGATGATTTTCTCAATATTTAGATTTTTTTGCTTCCTCAGATTTTCAAATAGTTGCATCTCAGCCAAATATTGTCCAATCATAACACACCATACATCAATGGAACGATTATTGATTCATCTTTCAGATGAAGTATAAATCTCAATTTCGAAAAATGGACACTTAAGACTGTTTTTGTGCTCCAGGGTCACATATGATGTAATTGCATTCTCATGAAGGAGTGTGTAAGAGACTCACTGCAGCCGTCTTCATCGCTGTGATCTCCGCAGTCATTGTCCCCATCACACTGCCACTGCGCCGGGATGCACGTGCACTCGCCAAACGCACTGACCGCACACGTGAAGTGATTTCTTCCACATGAGCATTCGGCAGCACCTAAAACACCTACAAGACATGCAGAAGCATAAGTAAGCTATTACAAGTTTTCTGAAATGCTATGTTTAAATATGCAAATTAAATTTGGGTCGCACTTTACATTAGGTGGCCTTAACTACTATGTACTTACTGTGTTCATATTGTATTGCAAAACACTTCAGCTTCTGTTGAGGTGGGATCTGGGTCAGGTTAGGGTGGTATGGGTAGGTTTATGGGTGGGTTAGGGTGGTATGGGTAGGTTTATGGGTGGGTTAGGGTGGTATGGGTAGGTTTATGGGTGGGTTAGGGTGGTATGGGTAGGTTTAAGGGTGGGTTAGGGTGGTATGGGTAGGTTAGGGTGGTATGGGTGGGTTTATGGGTGGGTTAGGGTGGTATGGGTAGGTTTATGGGTGGGTTAGGGTGGTATGGGTAGGTTTAAGGGTGGGTTAGGGTGGTATGGGTAGGTTTATGGGTGGGTTAGGGTGGTATGGGTAGGTTTAAGGGTGGGTTAGGGTGGTATGGGTAGGTTTATGTGTGGGTTAGGGTGGTATGGGTAGGTTTAAGGGTGGGTTAGGGTGGTATGGGTAGGTTTATGGGTGGGTTAGGGTGGTATGGGTAGGTTTATGGGTGGGTTAGGGTGGTATGGGTAGGTATAAGGGTGGGTTAGGGTGGTATGGGTAGGTTTATGTGTGGGTTAGGGTGGTATGGGTAGGTTTAAGGGTGGGTTAGGGTGGTATGGGTAGGTTTATGGGTGGGTTAGGGTGGTATGGGTAGGTTTAAGGGTGGGTTAGGGTGGTATGGGTAGGTTTAAGGGTGGGTTAGGGTGGTATGGGTAGGTTTATGTGTGGGTTAGGGTGGTATGGGTAGGTTTAAGGGTGGGTTAGGGTGGTATGGGTAGGTTAGGGTGGTATGGGTAGGTTTATGGGTGGGTTAGGGTGGTATGGGTAGGTTTATGGGTGGGTTAGGGTGGTATGGGTAGGTTTATGGGTGGGTTAGGGTGGTATGGGTAGGTTTAAGGGTGGGTTAGGGTGGTATGGGTAGGTTTATGGGTGGGTTAGGGTGGTATGGGTAGGTTTATGGGTGGTATGGGTAGGTTTATGGGTGGGTTAGGGTGGTATGGGTAGGTTTATGGGTGGGTTAGGGTGGTATGGGTAGGTTTATGGGTGGGTTAGGGTGGTATGGGTAGGTTTAAGGGTGGGTTAAGGTGTATTGCATCACTGCAAGTGCTGAATTTAAATGTAAGTGCATAGTAGTTAAGGCCACCTAATATAAAGTGATGCATTTCCAAAACAAAAATCTATCTTTTTTTGTTCCCTGAAAAATTTCAATTGACATGCAATTAAGTGTTCAAAACATTATACTTCATCTTGTTCATTAAATATGCAAATGATACATTTTGTTGAACCAACATGCACTAATCTGCAAACATTTCCAGAATAGAAAACATTTCATAAAGCCAGGTTCAAACTTCATGTTTCATTTTGCTGACAGAGTTAAAGGTTTTGCGATTTTGAGAATAAAACGATATGTGAACAAATCCCTCAGTTAAAAACGTTCAGAGCATATGGGAATAAAACTGACATTTAGTGCATTTAAGTGCTGCTGAAGTGAAGCAAAAACTGACTTTGAAGAAAATGGTACTTAAAAATATGTATTATTAAAATCTACAGACAGAAAGGGAGAAAGAGCCTGTCTCTCACTTCTCAGATGTCAGTCTGGAGTTCAAGGAAAAGTCACGAGCCACAAACAGCAGATTATTATACAACGCTTCTAATGAAGTTTCTATCAGGAGAAATGCTAAGAATGTTTGTGAGAATCACCACTGGCTTACGTTCCCAAAATCACACGGGGCAATTACACAAATAAAGATGACCCTTGACAAGATAAACACGTGTGTGTGTGTGTGTGTGTGTGTGTGTGTGTGTGTGTGCGCGCGCGCGCGCGTGTGTGTGTGTGTGTGTGTGCGTGAGAGTGTGTGTGTGTGTGTGCGTGTGTGTGTGTGTGTGTGCGCATGTGTGCGTGTGAGAAATAGTTCATCCAGCTTGTTCCAACCAAAATTACAACTCACCACAAACTAGTGTTAGAAAATGTCAACCCCTGCAATTTCTTCTGAACTCAATAATTCAAGGATCGGAAAAGTCTATTAATAACTATTCCTGCCCACCTCCTTTCTTTCAAGCATGCATGTTGCATGTGAACGACTTGATGAACTTGGCTTAACTTCAGATCATTTGCATCTATTTGTTCCTCTCATATATGGGTGGGTTTATGCTTTATGACTTTTTATGTTTATGACTTTTTAGGTTTTTAGGTTTATGACTTTATGCTGCATAAAGTCACTTTATGCAGCACTGGAATTATCTCTACCTCATCCAGCATTGTCTATAATCTACCTTCTGACAGTCTGATAAAAGACTGTTCTTTTTCTTGCACTACTCGCATCTGCACAGTTTTGTTTTATTTAACTGGTTTGCACTCTATCTGCCATGTGCCTTATGTCACTTTATCTCTTTTTTTATTAATTTTTTTTATTGTTCTACAATTGTCCTCATTTGTATATCTGTATAGTTTGTATGTACATATGGTTAAACTGTATTTATCTGTATTTGAATGTCTACTGTCAGTGTTTAATGTTAACTGTATGCACCAAGGGTCTGAGAGTAACGCAATTTCAATTCTCTGTTTGTATGTACTCTACATGTGGAAGAATTGACAATAAAACTTTACTTGACTTGACTTGATATCATGAGCAGCTCTGGACGGCATTGAAGAGAGTGACCGAGAGAAAAGTGAGGAAGACTGGAGCTGGTTTTGTGCTCCTTGTTGGCAAGCTGGAATAATTACAGCCCTTCTCTTGTGGGAGATCAAGTTATATATGCCATGTTTAGTCACTAAATGGAGCAAGACGCTCATCATGTATGCTCTAAAGACTTGCCCTTTCTGTTTCAAAGTCAAAAACACTGTTAGTCTTAATACCATTGAAACAGAGCAAACAATGACTGAGATAAAAATGTAATATTATACATAGTCCCGAAACATATAAGACAATAAAGACGAACAAAAGCACAGCATGAGCTAAATAAAAGTGCTGGACAGACCTGTAGAAGTGTCATTTTTCATGAAGCAGACTTTAAACTGCAGCAAATGTTTAAAGTAAAAGACATAAAACATTTAAATGTATTGATTTAGAAATGTAAATGTATTTAGCAGATGCTTTTATCCTAGCATTGCATTTAAGGTATACATTTATCAGCATTACTGCTCGAAATTTAGACAACACATTTCAGCAAATCAGTTTAAATGCAATTAAATTAACACTTAAAGTATGCCTTAACTGCCCAAATATATTTGGAGGATATTGTTTTTCAGATGCATTGTAATGCATTTTGAATAATTAAGAAATGCCATGCTTTTTAATTCATTCATTACACTATTGCTTTACTTCAATAGGTTTGTAAAAAAACGAAATAATAATAATAATTATGTGCTTAATCAAGGCAAGCAATATATGCCAAAGTCCACCAATCTAGAGTCAAAGTATTGCAGTAATAATTATGGTTTAAACTATATTCTACATTATAAAAACTAATGTTTCAACAACAACAAAAACAGAAAAAAAAACTGTTTGCATTAATCTTTTAAGTTATGACAACTTTAATGAAATCGTTAAATTAAATAACTAATGAGTTAAAGAAACTTAATTAGTTGCAAAAACAGAAATGTTTAAGTTTTATTTAAAATCACAATATTTCTATAGAATACGGGATTATTTTTACACCTATTGGTCATTAATTGCGCTCATATTTGCCTTTGTTATACATTTGTTATTGATGGCCAGCAGTCATGTGTATATGATTTGCCTTTTCAATTGATTTCAAAAATCACATACCCATTTTAGAAATAATCAGTATCGGTAAAATTGACAAAAAGTATTGGTATCGTATCGTTTTAAAATGGTAATTCATCTCTATTAATTCCTCAAAACAGTTCAGTTCTTCCAACACACTTGCAAAACGAATAGGGATCCACCGATACTACATCTCTCCACTGACAATGACTGCCGATTATTTACAATGATATCGGTCGATAACCATATTTTGCTCATTTGGTTTTCATAAGGGGAATAATCGCTCCCAGCTAATGCTATAAACGATAGAAAGCCCTCACATTTGTTCCATTGATATCCAAAGAGCCCAAACTGTACAATTAAACTGCTATTTAATTTATGCTATATTAAATCACACTAAAATATTAACTGAAATGCTTATGTTCAACTCAATTGCAAATATGCATATATAATTAACAGTAGTGTTTCTTTCTATAGCTAACTAACGAACTGTGAGCACTGGTTAACTTTCCGAGATAAATACAATGTTAAGTGAAACTTCATTCACCGTTTTATTGGCGTCTTTCCGTGGTTGAGACGCTGATTGAGCAGTTATACGACACATGATACATTGTGTATCTCTTAACATACCTTCTGATGTTAAATCATGTTTATTTCACGCAAGAACTTGCCTTGAATCTGCAATTGGAGATCATACTAAATGCTTGTGTACACATGAGAGCAGAGCGCACGATGCAGATTAGGACACCGATTGGCAAGATATGACTAGCATTGATGGAGATATTGTCATGTTAGTGTTCAGCATCCAGCAGCACCGTCATAAATTGGTGAATGTGGCATATAAATGTGACCCTTGAGCACAGAACCAGTCTCTGGGGTATATTTGTAGCAATAGCCAAAACTACATTGTATGGGTCAAAATTATAGATTTTTATTTTATGCCAAAAATCATTAGGATATTAAGTAAAGATCATGTTCCATGAAGATATATAGTCAATTTCCTACCATAAATATATTAAAACTTAATTTTTGATTATTAATATGCATTGCTAAGAACTTCATTTGAACAACTTTAAAGATGATTTTCTCAATATTTAGATTTTTTTTGCTTCCTCAGATTCCAGATTTTCAAATATTGTCTTATCATAACACACCATACATGAATGGAAATATTATTTATTCAACTTTCACATGGGTGTATTAATCTCAATTTTCAGAAATTGACACTTAAGACTGGTTTTGTGGTCCAGGGTCACAAATGAGGATGCCAGGGTGAAAACAGAAGAGTTGTGCTAAAGATGAACCCACATATTCATCTCCTAAAGTCATTTACTCATTATTTTTGCTCAAAGCAGATAAATACAGCAAGGCTTTAGAGACCAATTAAGTCCGATCACTTACACAATAAAAGAGCAGCAGATTCATCTGAACTTGAATTATCCCAAACATCGTCTTTTCATTTTCCACTCTTCCCTTTTCTGAAACCCCTCACATCTGGAATCTCTCCTCTTCCCTCTGTGGCTACGCTTGCTCTCCGTTACAGACATTGGCAACACAAAATGCCAATATCTCAGTGTGTGTGCATGTGCAACTGCCGTTCTCTCTAATTTCTATCCCGTGAAATTACCCCTCAACCACAAAGATATATCAACATGTCTTTCCAGAGAGCTGTCAGACTTTCGAGCTTAACCCCTTCAACGCAGAATGAAGACGCAGCTGCGGCTCTTTCAGCAGCCAAAGAAAGGGTTTACATCTAAAAAGTCCATCAAGACTTATGAAAGGTTTGCTTATAAGAGCTCAGCGGTGCTGCAAGCTGGTTATGGTAGAGATCGACCGATATATCGGTTTACCGATATTTCCCCCGATATTTAAGCATTTTACCATAATCGGTTATGTAAAAAAAAAAAAAAAATCGGTTTAGAATATTTCTTTTTTTTGTGTCACATACATAATTATACAGAGTATAACCAGCAGTGAAATGTGTTCTCTGCATTTGACCCATCTTTGAGCAGTGGGCACTGTTTTTATAACAGTAAATAAATATCGGTTCTGAATATCGGTTATCGGTTACATAAACATGCAAATAATCGGTATCGGTTATAAAAAAATCAATATCGGTCAATCACTAGTTATCGGATCCATTCATCGCTTCATAAATAGAATATAATCACTGGCATTTTTATTTTATATTCCACTCATTTCAATAGAGCAACACTTTCAATGAAAGTTATGCAAAGATGCTAGGGCTGAACAATTTTGGAAAATAATCTAATTGCGATTTTTTTACCAATATTGCGATTGCAATTTAACATGCAATTATTTATTAAAGCTCTTTATGTTCTGTATTATTCAACAGAGGCAAGCAATAAATCATTGTATAGTATGACCAACACAATATTATATAGATTAAACAAACGTTATTTTCTGTAGGCCAGGGCTATGTGCTACTATGACATTAGGAGATGCATGAATTGAAATGAATGACAGTTTTATTTAACAAATACAATCATAGTGGCATATTGACTGATTTGATGAACTTCCAGCTTTGTAAGCACGTAGGCTAATCATTATTATGACAACATAAAGCACTGATAAATAATCCTGGTGTGAACATTAATATGAAAGTCAGTAACAAATCACACAAACTAAAGTAGAAAAGAAATCTGTTGCTTTACCACACTATTTAGGTCAAAGTCACTGTAATAAACATTTAAACACGGTCTGTTAACTTTGGACAGACTTTAAATAAATAAATAAGAATATACATATATTACTTTATTATATATATTATCTTAAGGTTGAAGTTGATGAGTAATTAAATGCGCCGTAACACTGTTACTCCACGTGTAGCGTGTCAGGGTTGCCAGGTATTCACAACAAAACCTGCCTAATTGCTACTCAAAACTAGCCCAATCGCGTTTCGAGAGGGGTCCACCGGTAAAAGTTGCATTCCAGCGGGTAAAATACATGTTTTTTGGAGGGGTTTCCCAAGTAAGATTCACACTCCAGGGGCTAAAAATTTTGGACGATGACAGCGTCGAGGAGAGTTGAAATCAGGTCAACTTTATGGTAATGAGCTATGACGCGGTTGGGCGGCAACCAATCAGAATGTAGAAGTCCTCCGCTCGAGGGGATCCCAGAGAACGCAGCCCGTAAACTTGGTTCCGACCACATTAGTTCCCAAGCAAAATGGAGGAGAAGTTAATAATTGCTGTGGCGGGTTTCCCGGTCATGTATGACGTGCCCCAAACGCAATAACTTGATTCCATTCAATTCATTTGCTCAAAACAATACAGAGGCAAGTAAATGTCTCCTATAATGTTGAAATTAGACTAGTACTTAACCATGAACACAAATCCACACCACACAAATGGCTTTTAATTGGTTTATTTAGTTAGCAAACATGTCAACTACAATAAAGTTCTTTATATCGATCAATTTCTCCCTTTCACATTTAAAATATTTCATGAGGTTAACTTATACCCTACTTGTGGTCAGTCTGCACAAGATCAACAAGCTTGTTTGCTCTGCGGCTCCTTTAAATACAAGACAAGCATACGAGCTACGTCACAGCGTCAGAGCGTCCACAAAACTTTCTACAGCGTTGCTGGCAGGGCGACTCTTGACGCTCTCGCCGCGTCCGGTGTGAACGCACAGTTAGATGTGTTGGACTTGAAGCAGCGTTGCTGGACCGATCGGTGTGTCATCACAGTACCGCGAGAGCTATAAGAGAACGGACGTCTCCTAATGCTCTCTCTCGCCGTACTTGGATGCATAAACCAGGGGTTTTCAAACTTTTTTGACAGCCGGACCCCTTTGACCTAAATTATTTACTTGAAGTACCCCTGAGATTTTAAGTAAATATTTCAATAGTTGAATGGCTCATTAGCATGTAAAACTTTAAAATTTTATCAGTTTTAAAGTTTCAGTAGTATTTACATAGCTATTGTTATATTACACTCAAATTATAAAAATTCATATTACTGTAATTTACAATGTAATTATCAATTTTTTTTCAACAAGAATGTTGTTTAATACAGGGTTTCCCAAAAATAGTTTTTTTTAATACATTTAAGCTTTTACATTTACATCACATTTGAACCAACTCACGAACCCGCTGCAATTCCCTCACGAACCACCAGGGCTTCGCGAACGCCACTTTGGGAAACCCTGCCATAAACCAATCGATCTTCAAGTGGATCACACCTCTTTACTCTCGCGTGTCATGTGACCGTGCAATCACACAATCACAGCCTCTGCGGTTGAAAAATTGTGTTTTATTTGTATCGCGATATTATCGCAAATGCAATGTTTAGCCCTACCGAATGCTGGTTTAAATATTACTGAATGAGTGGGAGGAAAAGAATCAAGTTGTTAAAACAAGGATTATTGCTGTTAAATAAAACCATAAAAAAAGGCATTTTCTTTACTGGGGGGGGGGGGGGGGATTGCACACACACACACACACACACACGTATTTATATTTGTATTTCACTTCATCTTTATTTTAGCTAGTCAAGGTGACATTTCTGTTGTTTAGATTAAGTTGGAGTACTAAAAAACTACAACTTTATAAATACATTTAAAAATAAAATAATTATAATAAATGACAAAATGACTAAAACTAGAACATTTAAAAAATAAAATGAATTCAAAACTTTCCAAATGTACAAGATTATTAACAATATAATAATAAAATATAACAGTATCTTAAACTGAATTAGTGCAGTGAATCAAGATTGGCCATCAAATAAGCCGTGACACGCCAAAGTACTAGCTATTATTGAATCATTATTTAACTAATTAAGTTGATGATATCTTGATTAATCTGGAAAAAAGCCAACTGGATAGGCTTCAGGATCCCGAGACCCAACATTGGATGTGTTTTGGAGAATGGATGGAAAAAGCCAAATGTGCAAGAATGAGAAACGAATATAAACCAGTCACAAGATAATAAAGAAAACAAAAGCACTATTTATTTAGGCTTAAATTAAACGTCCCCTTCTGACTGACCTGAGAAGGATATGCACAATGTTTTTTAATGTTTGGGAAAAGATAGCATGAGCTGTTTTGTAGAATGGCTTTGGGCTCACTACGTTTAAAATATCTGCTCGGCAACTGTAACATAAGCCCTTTTTTAAAGACCCTATTGAAAAATGGAAAGAGACATTTGTCTGGGATTTAAAACAAGGGTGTCCTATTGCAGATGCCATGTGCGGCTTTAAATGACGGCGGTACAGTCAAGGGGAAATGATTATGATATATTTAGAGGGTTAAAAAAAGGACTGGAAAAGAAAAAGTGAGGGCTTTTCATTGAGTGTCGGTTCTTTTCCATCACGGTCAGACATTTTTAATGAACTTGGCTGTTGTAGCCTGCATTTGAGGCAGGGCTGAGAGTCAGTGGGCTGAAGGAATGGGACGGGGAAGTTTAACGGTGGCATGAACATTAAAAAAGAGAGAGAAAAGAAGTTCAACTGCAGCATGAGCAGCCTCGATTCAAACATCACAGACGCAGTTTGAATCTGAACCATACAGATCTGAATGAAAGTTAGTGTAAGAAAAGAGGTTAAGCTGAATAAATGATTGGAGAAGTCCAGCATACATCATTAGAGAGGATGCATTATGAACATTACAAGGTCAATACATAAAGTAATATGCATAGATGAATGGTTCACAAGAAAAAAATGCATTTAGAACCGATTTCACGCCAACCCTCAGGACATCCAAAACATTGGTGAGTTTGTTTCTTCATCAGATTTGGAGAAATGTAGCATTGCATCACTCATCAATGGATGCTCTGCAGTGAATGGGTGCCGTCAGAATGAGAGTCTGATAACAACATCACAATAATCCACACCACTCCAGTCCATCAGTTAATGTCTAGAGAAGACAGATACGTGTTTGTAAGACATCAAGATGTGTTTAAAGTCCATAACTCATAATATTGCATTCTCCAGTGAAAAAAATGTATGGTCTTAATCAGGAGAGAAATCTGCACAGATCAAGCCAAAACAGCTCTAAACAAATACATGGCTGGACTTTGATGTGAGACAACAGGAGATGGACTTGTTCACTGGAGGAAGTGTTATCATGACTCATATTTGAGTTGAAAAATGTCTTAATGATGGATTGTGTTTCAGCTTTTGTCTTCTCAAGACATTAACTGATGGACTGGAGTGGTGTGGATTATTGTGATGTTTTTATCAGACTCTCATTCTGACGGCACCCATTCACTGCAGAGCATCCATTGATGAGTGATGTAATGCTACATTTCTCCAAATCTGATGAAGAAACTGGCACTTCAACTTTTTGTACAAATGTGTGCATTTGATCCTAGCTGATCAAAATGATCAAATATTTGTATTGTGCTCCATTTGCTTCTCTAACTTTAATTCCTGCTGTATTTGTGCCAAATAAGGAATCCGCTGGTGTGTTCAGACACAACAGGCACAAAGAGACGGTCATACTGTGAAGTCGTATCTCTTCACACTAAACCACAGCATTTTTGGCAGATGAGAGAAACTGTCATTGTTCTTCCGAAGAGATTTCTTCAATATCACACCAAACCCTCGCAGGAATGGTCTCTTTAGCAGAAGAGTCTGTTCTGGCTGCTTTGGAACAGTATGTAAAGCACTATAGAAAAGAAATTGGAATAAACTTCACAGCAGTCAATGGTGACTCAGTCTCCGTTTGGAAGAGAAATGGGTAATCTTGGATCACTTGTGTAAAACCAACATGAACAAGGGTAAACATTTTAAACTTCATTTGTTATGCAAAATTATTAGTGCCACTATTAAGGGAGACTTGGTAAGCAAAGCCACATAATTAAGTTGGCCCCAGGCAAGGGTAAAGGAGACGATTAAAATGAGATTAATATGACTAATTGCTCATTTCAGACTCGATTAACTAATAAGAATGTAGGACACATACACAGTTGTATATAAAACATAATAATATATATATATAAACTCTTCTGATCTTCAAAAATGCACATTTATTTAAATGTTACTTGCAGATTCCAGTTACTAGCAATTTCTGAGTGCAAATTATTTATGCATTGTTTTTGTGTAGGATCATATAAATGACTTCAAATATGATGCTTTTTTAATGCCTTTTAAATTCGAATTTTTACAATATTTTAGTATAAAATTCGAATTTAGTTTTTCAGCCAATTTGACAGCCCTAGTGGGCAGGCGTATGTTATGGACAACGAACACAGGTGCATTTTATTGATGGTATTTTGAATGCACAGAGATACCGTGACGAGATCCTGAGGCCCATTGTTGTGTCATTCATCCACGACCATCACCTCATGTTGCAGCATGATAATGCACGGCCCCATGTTGCAAGGATCTGTACACAATTCCTGGAAGCTGAAAACATCCCAGTTCTTGCATGGCCAGCATACTCACCGGACATGTCACCCATTGAGCATGTTTGGGATGCTCTGGATCGGCGTATACGACAGCGTGTTCCAGTTCCTGCCAATATCCAGCAACTTCACACAGCCATTGAAGAGGAGTGGACCAACATCCCACAGGCCACAATCAACAACCTGATCAACTCTATGTGAAGGAGAAGTGCTGCACTGCGTGAGGCAAATGGTGGTCACACCAGATACTGACTGAGTTTCGGACCCCCCCCCCCCCCCCCCCCCCAATACAGTGAAACTGCACATTTTAGAGTGGGCTTTTATTGTGGCCAGCCTAAGGCACACCTGAGCATTAATCATGCTGTCTAATCAGCATCTTGATAGGCCACACCTGTGAGGTGGATGAATCATCTCGGAAAAGGAGAAGAGCTTTTTCATGATATTCTAATTTTTTAGAGATGTACCTGTACATTTTTCTCATGTTATTTGTATGTTAGGGTTTTTTTCTACATTTTTGCCATTTCACACCATAGGACACAGTCCAGATTTTATTTGTCAACTACACAATTGATGATGATTAATACAGATCATCGAGAAAAATACTGCAATTAAATATCATCTGCATGTCAGTTCCCTTCCTCATCTGAGCCGTCTTTAATAGCGCTCAGTGTTTGTCACATTCCCCTGATGTTCTTGCTGTGAGATATTGGAGTTTGGCTTTACTCCAGCTGCTCAGTCACTGCTATCTGCTGCTCTATGTTGTCTGAACGAGCAGCTCAGAGAGACACCAGTGTGAAAGTGAGGCCACACAGAGAGATTTTCACAGGACGCATGCATCAGCAATCCCTCCCCAGACACACACACACACAGACACACAGAGAGAGAGAGAGAGAGCGAGAGAGCGAGAGAGCGAGAGAGCGAGAGAGCGAGAGAGCGAGAGAGCGAGAGAGCGAGAGAGAGAGAGAGAGAGAGAGAGAGAGAGAGAGAGAGAGAAATCTCTGGATCAAGCTGATCTAAGCAGATGTAATGACTAAACAATTCCAGCACTGAAATGATTTGTCTTCAGGCTTAAGTAGCTTGTCTGGATAATCTACAATCTCGTGAAGCCAAACTTGACTATCGGCATGAAGTCTGGTTCACTTTGCAGCTTATTCAAAAGTGACTAGCCGTAGTTTGTTTTGATTCTAGCAAGCAGTTTATGGGTGTGTTTCCGAAATAAAGCCAATAAAATACCAACATAGAGAAAACACAGTATTACAAATAGAGGTGGGCATAGATTAATTTTTTTAATCTAGATTAATCTAGATTAATTTTGGAATTAATCTAGATTAATCTAGATTAAAATGGCTCATTTGAATTCTGCCGAAGGCATTCAGAATATGTGTGCTACCCAAATAATGACTAAAAGTAAGTCTTTGAGAACGGGTTTCTCTGAATAAAAACCCAAAATGTCGTTTTTTGTTATTATATTGAACTGAAAGCCATCTTATTATGCACAGTGTTGCACAGATTAAATTTCATGTAAATCATCCATGCTAACACATACGTCTTCTATTTTATTTTTTTTGACATTTCACTCTCTATAGATATATTTTTCTATGTACTGTATTTTTAGATATATTCGAGTTTCGAAGTTTCTCGCTCAAGTTCACATGAGACCTAAAGCGCATCCTGTTTGCTTAAAAGCGCAACGTTTCGTTGTTATTCTGAGTGCACACAAATAAACGTAGAGTCTTTACAGATTCGAAAGATGTATTAGGCTACTTTTATCTGTATGACCAAAAATGACGGAGATTTTAAGAGCAAGTGAACGCACCGGAGCCTGTCTTGCAGCAAACGCGCTTCCACACAAACACTTCAATAGCGCACATTTCTCTAGGTTAACATCATATTGAGCGGCCATGTAAAGTTGCTACTACATACATCTTTCAGATGAAAAGCCATATTTGAGGTTGATGAATGATAGGTGAGTGTTTGGATGTCCTCCCGATTGTATTACCACATAGACCAGCCGTTAACAATCTGTCCATCACGGACTGCGAGCCTCTAGTTCGAAGACTCGTTCTCGCCCCCTACAGTGCAATTCGGCTAGGTATACATCCGCGCTAAAATATCAGGGTGAAAGTCATCATAGCTTGCGTAGTATAGACCCAGCTCCCAACCCAACTTTGAGAATAGATTAACGGCGATATTTTTTTTATCGCCGATAAGAGTCTCACGTTAACGCAGCACGTTAACGCCGATAACGGCCCACCACTAATTACAAACAACACTGAAGGAATGAGCTGAAATGAACAGATTCATTTCCAAATATAAGAAAATACACTATTCTGCTCGTGCAAAGATTCATACCAAGTATCTTAAACTGAATATGTTTATGTAAACAGGACGAATAGCTGAGTTTTGACAGAAAAGTCATAATTTGATTTTGATGCACAAGTTCTTGATTTAATTTGAATCCAATGTCAGAACTTATTAATTTGGATATCGTTCAAAGAAAGTGCATGTACATTTTTTCTCAAGCCGAAAAAATATCTCTCTCAACTAAAGCCAAAAAACATACAGATAACCCTGTCAACTTTACGAAAATATTAATGGTTAAAATTAAAAACAGTCCAAAATATTTTATTTTTAGACATAATAAGTCACACTTAAACAAAAACGGATTTGTCTAAAAACATTTAAATTGCACAGAAGGCAGTTTTGATGATAACTTAAATTTAACATAAAAAATATATTATTATGATGTTTCTATTTACTTTTTGAATTACTTTTTGAAATATTGCTATATAAATATAAAACTTGCTTTCGTGACAGATTCCTTCAAATGCACATTTACTAAAACATCAATAACAGGATAAGAAATCTATAAATGTAATGAATTATTAATATTTTAAAAAGCAATATAGTGCATGCATGTATCAAAATGCTGGTCTCGAGTCATTTTTTCCTAGCTGACTATCAAGTTCACGGACACCGTGAAAAGGTAAACGTATTGAGCCATATTGTTCACGAGGTGTTTTATTGACATCGTTCAATACATTAAGCAATTGCATGTGGTATTATATATTTCTTATACAAGTTGTAGAGTTTATTTTAACACCTTTTGATGTTCATTCATGCTTATTTCGTGAGACGTTAAAGAGCATCAAAAGCACAAATATTGTTTGATTATCATAGCAAAGAAAATGTACAATTTAAAAAGCTAAGATTTTGTTTTATGTCCAAAAAGCGTATTTTGCTTATTTGATTACAGGCAATACAAAATAATGTTTCATGAAGTTCGTGTCAACAAAAAACAGCATACATTTAAAATAAGACCAGTTCATCAGAAGGAAAAGCGATTACAATAAAAGAAAATCAGTAAAGTCAACGCCAGCCCAAAGTTTTGCGGTCACAAATCTTACAAAGATTTCCAAATCGTGATTAATTTTTGGTTGCCATATATTTGCGTACGTAGCCTGTTTTGATTTGCTCACATTTATTGTCAATTTTACTGTGTGCATCACTTTGCATTGCCACAACTTTATATTTCTAATGCTTCATCATTTCAAGCCCACTGCTATGAACTATTGTATAGTCATGGTTTCTCAGCTGATCACTTGTATTCAGTGCCAGATGTTTTATTTGTCTTCATCCGTCAGGAATTCACCTTGAGAAGTGTAAGACGATAGCTAAACTGACAAAGAAGGTCAGAGAGTTAGAGATGCACATGCAGAAGTGAAGATTAATGAGATTCAGAGGTTTTGAAGTTGTGTCGGATGAAAGGAAAACAAGATTTGCCAGTTCCTCCACACAAAGATACCATACATGCATTTCTTTGAAAGATCCCAGATGGGCTCAA
Organism: Schizopygopsis pylzovi; assembly: GCA_027422435.1. Classification (NCBI taxonomy): domain Eukaryota; kingdom Metazoa; phylum Chordata; class Actinopteri; order Cypriniformes; family Cyprinidae; genus Schizopygopsis; species Schizopygopsis pylzovi. The sequence continues at coordinate 44,319,194 of CM049819.1, read as the reverse complement.
GCATGCCTGTTTCTCATCCCTCATCTCAACTCGCCAACATCCTGTCCTTAAAGGGACAGTACACCCAAAAATGAAAATTCTGTCATCATTTACTCAGCCTCAAGTAGTTCCAAACCTGTATGAATGTCTTTGTTCCGAACACAAAAGGAAGATATTCTGAAGAATGAGGGAAACAGAGCAGCTTTGGGGCACCATTGACTTCAATGGTATTTTTTGTCCTACTATGGAAGTCAATGGTGCCCCAAAACAGCCTGATAACAAACTCTCTTCAAAATATCTTCCTTCATGTTCAGCAGAACAAAGAAATTCATACAGGTTTGGAACTACTTGAGGCTGAGTAAATGATGACAAAATAAAATATTTTGGGTGAACTGTCCCTTTAAGGAAGAAGCAGCAGTGTTTTCTTCAAGGGTCACTTGTTTCCTTGTGGTCATGGCTCATCTCACAAAGACACGTTTGTTTCAGAGGAACTACGGCTCATCTCTCTCTGCTCTGATAAGTTGGAACTGATTTCAAGAAATATATCCTTCCTTAGTCGTTATTAACTATCCAAAAATCTTTAACATTTACTTGATTATCAACTTTAAAAGCAACAAAATGAAAGAGCAGAAGTTACACACAGTCAAACACAGATCTGTTACAAGCCAAATATAAAACACAGCATCCTCTCTCCAATGATCAATGATTAGATTAGCTATAATCGTTTATCATATTTGAGCAATAAAGTAAAGCAAGTGTTGCATTCTCACCACATGATACTATGGGTTACTACACACATCCACACAAAAACAGTAAATAAATATATATAAAAAGTAAATAAATAAATGATATATACACACACACACACACACTAGGGCTGCCACTAACGACTATTTTTATTAATCTAACAACTATTTCATCGATTAATCGACTAATCTAAATGATTAATTTTCCACAATTTTTTTTTTTAACTTAATATTTTATTCAATCAAATGAAATCCAAATATCTATGAAATCCTTTTTAAATCAAAATTGACGTGCAACATTGAGTGCAAGCAGCAAGTGTCCATCGCATCGTCCAAATCACTGAAATCAGTTCAGTATCAGGAAGAAAATCCAGAATTTAATGGAAACCAGATTTTTGTAAAGATAAAACTGTAAAACTCAATTAATTGGACAGGCTTTTTTATTAATACAATTTAATTTAATTTATACATTAAAATATATTTTTTGTGGTAATACAAAAAGATGTAAGTTAACAATAGCTTTTAAAATGACTTAAAATACATATATAATAGCAATGATGCAATAATAATTAGTTCAAATAAAGTATCAAAAGCAAGAAATCATATGGATTTATTGAACAGATCTGTTCAAATACATAAACAATAGAGCTAATGTTCATTACACAACAAAGGCCAGCGCTGATCGCCTGATAATTATTTCTACACATTACTGCGCAATCTAATCCTTGTTTAATATTGAAAAGCACCATTTAATTCAAATGTCCACTTAATCTTTAATATTTGGTTCAAGGTTCTTTATTATTTGTCACATACACAATCATACAGGGTATAATAGGTAGTGAAATGTTAGTCGGGACAGGTCCGCTCAATGGAAAGTGCAAGAAATAAAAATAAAACATGATAATAAAATAAAAATAACATAAAAGCAATAAAAAACTATGAAACAAAAAACACGAGAGAGTATATATATATACACAAATATGGTGAGAATTAAATAAGAAACAAATAATGAAATAAAATAAGGGGTAAGATGTGCAATGAGATAAAGTGTGCAGTGCAAGAGAATGTGCAAATAGGTTGTACCGGGAATGTACACATAGCAGCAGTGTGGATGATGGGGAATAATGGTTGTGATTACAGTTTATTAAATTGAGTCCTGTGGATGTTATGCTGTTATGAGACTGAGTTTAGGAGCCTGATGGCCTGGGGGAAGAAACTCCTCCGCAGTCTTTCAGTTTTAGCCAACATGCTCCTGTAGCGCCTGCCAGATGGCAGTAAACAGAAAAGATGGTTACCGGGGTGATTCGAGTCCTTGATGATTTTTGCAGTTCTGCTTTTGCAACGTTTGAGGTAGATGTCCTGCAGAGAGGGGAGAGTAGACCCTGAGATGCGCTCAGCTAAGCGCACGACTCTCTGCAGAGCTTTGCAGTCCTGGTTTGTGGCATTATTATACCACACTGAGATGCACTGAGTCAGTACACTTTCTATGGCCCCTGAATAGAAAGTTTTCAGGATAGCTGGTGAGACCCTGAATTTTCTCAGCTGTCTCAGATGGTACAGCCTTTGCCTGGCTTTCTTGACCTGTGTTTGGATGTGTGCAGTCCATGTCAGGTCCTCGGAGATGTTTACACCGAGGTACTTGAAGCTGCTCACCCTCTCCACAGGGGTCCCGCTGATCATAAGAGGAGTGTAGGGCTGCTGCTGTCTCTTCCTGAAGTCCATCAGCTCTTTAGTTTTGCTCACGTTCAGAGAGAGACAGTTGTCCTGGCACCATGATGTAAGTCTCTCCACCTCATCCAAGTATGCGGCCTCATCATTGTTGGAAACGAGGCCCAGAACCACAGTATCGTCAGCAAATTTAACAATGGAAGTGGAGCTGTGTGAGGACACGCAGTCGTGGGTGTAGAGAGAGTATAGCAGGGGGCTCAGGACACAGCCCTGTGGGGCTCCTACATTCAGGGTGATGGAGTTGGAGGTGAACTGGCCGACTTTCACCACTTGTGGTCTGGCGGTGAGGAAATCTTGGATCCAGTCACAGAGTGAAGTGTTTAGGCCGAGGTCTGATAGTTTGACAGCTAGCTTGGTGGGGACTATAGTGTTGAAAGCTGAGCTATAGTCGATGAATAGCAGCCTGACATAGTTGCCATTCTTGCTGTCGATGTGAGTGAGGGAGGAGTGCAGTACCTGGGAGATGGCATCATCAGTAGACCTATTTGGCCGATAGGCAAACTGAAGAGGGTCCAAGGTAGCAGGGATGGAGGAGCAAATGTGTTTCTTTAAGAGTCTCTCAAAAACGTTCATGACTGTCGATGTGAGGGCAACTGGACGGTAGTCATTCAGGCAAGAGGGTTTACTGTTCTTAGGCACAGGGATTATGACAGATTTTTTAAAGGAGGTGGGAACAACAGAGGTAGCAAGTGACTCATTAAAGATGGAAGTAAACAAACCAGCAAGCTGATCAGCACAGGACCTCAGAACGCGGCCAGTAATCCCATCAGGTCCTGCTGCTTTCCTGACGTTCACTCTCTTTAGTTCCCTCCGAACGTCATCCTCTGAAAAGGTGATAGCACAAACATTGCTGCTCTGTCTGCTGCTTTCTGACGTGCTGATCGGCAGGATCGCGCCGCCATTAACGTTACATTCAAAGCGACCGTAGAAAGTGTTTAGCTCCTCGGCCAGCAACGGATCTGCTCTCACCTCCGCAGAAGAGTTATTTCCAGAGGAACAGATGGTCTTCAGTCCCTGCCACATGCGTCGAGAGTCATTGAGCTGGAAATGTGACTCAATTCTCTCCCTGTACCGGCGTTTAGCGGCTCTTATTGCACGCCGGAGAGCATAACACGCTGTTTTGTATTCGCTCATGTTCCCCGACAAAAGACCGGCATTGTATGCGGCAGTGCGATGGTTAACCACATCACGAATAGATCTGATAGATTTGGCCATTTCTTTAGGACAGAAATGCTATAGCCGCTGTAATTAGATGAATATGTGGACATCAAAATGTGTAACTCGAGTGAGTGTTTGAGCTTTTATTTAGAAATCACGATGTATCCAGTGTTTGTGTAGGTTTATAAATTATTTACCTTACACATCTGATGAAATGGCGCACGTTGCGTTCCCAGATGAACGTTATAATAAACCCAAACTCACAACAACATGCAAAGATGAGTTTGAGACGCTCCACATGTAAATGATAACCGTTTCTGTGAACGGAGCTGCTGTGTGACGCACGTACTTAATCTACACGCATGTGAATAATTAAAGCGCATGTAATTATTTAATTAAATCATAGCGTTTGTGAATTCACAATGGGTTTAATATAATGCAGCCTTGGAAAACAGTCTAATAATGTGTCTTATGGATTCTCGTCCATGAAATGCACCACTTCCGGTATTTTGCCGGTTAGTCGACGTGAGCAAAATGAAGTCGCGACAAATCGACGAATCGCGACAGCCCTAACACACACACACACACGCACACACACGCACACACACACACATAGATTTAAATTAAATATAAAATTAAATAAAAATATATGTTACAGAGCAAAACAGGTATTTAGAATACCTTTATCTTATTTAAAAATTATATAATCGCTTTTAACTTGTTACCAATATGGGTACCGTCGCTATATTTAAACGCTATTGTCATAGCATGGTGCCAACAACACAAAGTTCTATATCCATTACTTTTTATATTTTATATTTATTTAAAAGTGCATTTAATCTTATCAATTCATGCATTCCCTAGAAATTGCCTTATGATCTTAACACCATGCTTTAATGTTTGTGCTACATGAATACACAACAGTACAGGCAGATTATCAGTTAATGAAGACTTATTTTCGTACGGTTTCATGCACAATGCTATGTTATGACCTCTTTTGCAGTAGTGTCCAGCTGCATATGTACAGGTTTTCTGGTGTAGTAAACTTACTAGTTAGCGCAGCTGGTACACCATTGCACTTGTTGTCAATGTGAAGCGTTCGGGCATGAGTCCAGTGAAACAAGTCACGACTCTCAACAAAACAGCTCAAAGCCTTGTATAAGGAAGCTGAAATGTCATAGTTGCTTCAGAGGGTTTGCTTTTGTTTACATCATCGGTTAGGTTTAGTGTAGGATCGAAACGCAATAGAGCATTAACATATAAGCGCTACTCACTTAAAGAGATAGCTCACCCAAAAATGAAAATTATATCGTTCCGAACCCGTAAGACATTTGTTCATCTTCGAAACACAAATTACGATACGTTTGATGATTTACGAGAGCTCTCACATGGACAGCAAGGATCCTAACACGAGCAAGGCCCAGAAACGTAGAAAGACATTGTTAAAATAGTCCATGTGACGTCAGTGGTTCAACTGTAATTTTACAAAGCTACGAGAATGCATTGTGTGTGCAAAGACAACAAAACAAATGACTTCATTCAACAATTTGTCTATTAAAAATATCTTAATTTGTGTTGTGAAGACGAAAGAAGGTCTTCCGTGTTTGGAAGGACATGAGAGCGAACAATTAATTATACAATTTTCATTTTTGGGTGAACTATCCCTTTAATATTACATTTCCTATC
>CM049819.1:44248897-44308897 GCA_027422435.1 Schizopygopsis pylzovi | reverse complement strand
TCCTTGTCCTCTTTAGTCCGGATGACATGGCGTCACAGTTTTCCAAAAAGAACTTCAAATTTTGATTCGTCTATTTTAAATGAGCCTTGGCCCAGAGAAAACGCCTGCGCTTCTGGATCATGTTTAGATATGGCTTCTTTTTTGACCTATAGAGTTTTAGCCGGCAACGGCGAATGGCACGGTGGATTGTGTTCACCGACAATGTTTTCTGGAAGTATTCCTGAGCCCATGTTGTGATTTCCATTACAGTAGCATTCCTGTATGTGATGCAGTGCCGTCTAAGGGCCCGAAGATCACGGGCATCCAGTATGGTTTTCCGGCCTTGACCCTTACGCACAGAGATTGTTCCAGATTCTCTGAATGATATTATGCACTGTAGATGATGATAACTTCAAACTCTTTGCAATGTTTCTCTGAGAAACTCCTTTCTGATATTGCTCCACTATTTTTCGCCGCAGCATTGGGGGAATTGGTGATCCTCTTCCCATCTTGACTTCTGAGAGACACTGCCACTCTGAGAGGCTCTTTTTATACCCAATCATGTTGCCAATTGACCTAATAAGTTGCAAATTGGTCCTCCAGCTGTTCCTTATATGTACATTTAACTTTTCCGGCCTCTTATTGCTACCTGTCCCAACTTTTTTGGAATATGTAGCTCTCATGAAATCCAAAATGAGCCAATATTTGGCATGACAATTCAAAATGTCTCACTTTCAACATTTGATATGTTATCTATATTCTATTGTGAATAAAATATAAGTTAATGAGATTTGTAAATTATTGCATTCCTTTTTTATTCACAATTTGTACAGTGTCCCAACTTTTTTGGAATCGGGTTTGTACATTAATGCCCACAATTACAATATTGAAACAAAGATTTTCTTTCAAACATGCCACTCTACTATGCATCTACTAGTGTATATTTTTGACAATGTCTGGTGGTTACAGCACCACAATTTCTTACTAGGTATTAGGACTGCACAATTTGGGAGAAAATACTACTACTACTACTAGGATTTACAATAATATTTATGGCTTGATTTCTTCATTTTCAAGCATTACACTAAACTTTTATTTTCAGATCACGAGTAAACGACCACAGTGCCACGCTTCTCTGAAACATGCAGCGCACACATTTGTTTAATTAAATCACAACCGTTACAATTTAATAAATCACAATTCTGGTTTAATTCCGATTAACCGCGTACAAAGCCGCTATCTATCTGTCTGAAGTAAACTAAATCACAATCAGACAGACTGTAATAATCTAAAACATTCTAAATAATAACAAAGGGATTAAATGCACAAAAATTCCATTAGAACCTAATATCGATGAGCACATATTTCATGACCGCTTTAAAAAAAACAAATCATTGTAAAGAGCCGTTTTCTATTAGTTATCAAGTAAAAGTCACTACTCTCTTATTCCGGAGTGAAGCAGATTCCTGGGGACCTTTTGATTTTGTCAGCCTTGATGAGTGAACCCACAGCTTTTCCCACAAGCCTTTACTGGGGAGGGTTTGTCCCACAATGCTCGGCAGGGGTGCGAGGGGCCCAACAAAAGCACCATAGGCAGAGTGAGCTGCAGTTAAAAGTAGAAGAGAGTCGTGAAACTCACACTTTCTTATCCCTCTTTTCAGCGTCCCTCCATCCCCCACCTTGGAGAAAACCTGAGCCACAGAAAAGGGGTAAAAGGAGGACGTAAAAAGAAAGAGGCTGATTGATTGAAAGCTGTAGGTAGGAAATGCTTGAATCTCATACTAAACACTAACAAAGCCAGTTCGCCACAGGACTCAAAAACAGCTTCGCACCACTGAAAGGTTTCTCACTCACACATACGCACAAAAAAAATAATCATACCATCGAGGAGTGATGATGAATCAACAATACACAATTTATCGTAACTACAAAGTTATGCAATCTCAAAATGGTGCATATACCACAAATCACTAAACAAACAGAGTTATAAAGCCAGTGATACTTCTCATGAAAATGTAACCGCATTTCAAAAGACATTTAACCGCCGTGAACGGATTAGGTTTCATGTATGCATGATGAAATCAGAAAAGTGACACCAAGATTACACAAAACCTTTGTGTTCATGTTTCACGTCAGCAGTGGCTATTAAAGTCATTATAAACCACTGGAGTCCAACTCTCTCAAACCTGAGCTGGTGGATCGATCAGTAACGAGGCAAAAGTTGGTTGCCCTCGCAAGTGGACTTGACAATATTTGGTTAGATGTCACGTCTTTCAGTTGTGTTTGCAGTGTTTAAGTCTAAATATGGGGAAAACTGATCCTCCAGGTCAGTGGTAGGGATGTCACGATACAAAAATATAGTAGTCTGTACCGATACCAATAAAAGTACATGATACTAAATAGATACCATGAGAAAAAATAACAATAATACTTAAACATCAACTCCTTTATTTAAAATTACAAAAACACAGCATTAGTGGTACTTGGCCTTCAAACACACACACACACACACACACACACACACACAGGAATGCAAGCATTAGTTTAAATTCACAGACACACTGGCAGGCCAAAAATATTTTTTAAACATTAACAAACAACCATTATTTAACCAGTAGTCTAATATTAGCCAATAAAGTTAATAAGGATAATCTGTGGACGGATACACAACGAATGAACAAGCTTCAAGCTGTCAGACAGTTACATGTGTGTGTGATGTGTGCTCGTGCATTCAGACACAATCATATTCATATATCATCACCATCTTCTTCCACATGTAGTGTGCTTATAGGCATTTTTTCTTCTTCTTTACCCTTTGAGGACGGTCTGAAACACTTCCAGGCGTATACTCTGCCTGCCCCCGTCAGAATAGCAGCTTCGCTAGTCGCTAACTTCGGTACTTACGCTACTGAAGAAAAACAAGTACCGGAAGGATTTTTAAATGTTTATACCGGCTTGGTACAATAGTATCGCTTCTCGTGACATCCCTAGTCAATGGTTCTCTCTTTATTCGGAGTACCACCTAGCTGCGACAATTTTTAACCCGTTACAAGCCAATATTTGGTGATTTGGTGAATTGGTGACACACACTGTTTGTGCAGACATGATACTTCATCAGCGCGTTTTCAGACTGAGCGAGAATGGAAGGCATTTTTATTGTAATATTATGCATTTTGTACTGTAATGTTTCTCACCGGTGAATGAGACCTGAGGACGGCGTCTCTCATCGTGTCGCAGGTTAGCCTGCGGTCATGTGATTTGGAGGAGGCGTGGCTTGGAGAGTGATTTGCAGGGAGGGTGGGATCTTATGCTTTCAAAGCTAGCTTGCTATTGCTAACCTCTCCGAAATCGCCTACAATGTCTTCATGAAGAGCGCAGGTTATGGTTGCTTCGCAACGGCAGACGCCATGGGAGCGCAAGCTACAGAGAGCTTTGGAAAGAAGCAGAAAGAGTCACGCTTAGCATTTTAAATGCTTTTTTAGGCCTCATGACGCACAAAGGCAAGAAAACAGACACAAGTACAAAATAAATAAAACCAGCAGCAAAGTATGTGAATATTTAAAGTGTGGAGACTGAAACTAATGTTAGTGTTTACTTGTACAGTAGCGTAAGAATAATACCTTCTATTCACTCCAGTCCACAAGCTTTCAGCCTTTTGATTTTTCTTCTCACCGGCTACAGTTTACACGACGCACGTTTCCTGTTACTGACGTGACCTGAGCCTCTCTGCTCAGCTTCTGATTGGCTGTCTGTTGCCAAGCGTCCAGCAGCAACAAGCAAACACTGCTCCGTTTCACACTGAACAAGCTTAGCACTGCAATGCGCGGTTAACACCACAAATGCTCCGGAGCAGGGTTTCATAACCCCGGGGTTAAAAGCAGTGTTTAGAACGACGATAACCCGGGGTTAAACGCAGTGTGAAAAGCCCTAGAGAGCGTTAACATTCATTCATTTGCAACTTAGATTTTGAGTGAATTCGGAGGCTAATTCTAGGCCTGTTCCTCACACAACTCTATTGTTTGGCTTTGAATATAATGCATGAGTTCTGTGAGAAACTTCTAAATCTTGACCGCTCCAGTTCTCATTAACCGTCATTATATGGAAAGACTCAATTTCTGTGGTCCGCAGGAGCAGGGAAGTCATGTGGGTTTGGAGACAACATGATAACAAGGACAGAGCTTTAATTTTTGGCTGAACTAATCCGTTAGGAATATGATTGGTTTCTGCAGTGTGTTTGTGAACCCAAGAGTCAAGCCAAGCTTATTATAGTCATCCGTCTCAAGCTCCTGCATGCTGTGTCTCTCTAATGTGGCAGGGCAAGAGAGATAAACTGTCCCCTGGAGAAGGATAATAAAGTCCTGTTTGAATTAAACTGCTATTGTCAGTGAAAGATTCGGAAGATGCACCCTTTTTCCCATTTAAACATTTACAACTTACAAGAGTGATTTTGAAATATATGATTGAAACCTTACACTCGCATGAGATGAAGACTGCAGTGTGCCATGGTAACTGGCATTGAGATCAAAGCTGCATACTCAATTTATCCCAGTAACCATCTTATTTTCTACAATGGCACTGCTGTAACTGAAAGATTGCATGTGCTTCTGCATGCATCTAAAAAAAATCACAAATAAATCATTCATTGGCTTTGTAAAGGTCACAATAATAAATAGCTATACTACCTTAATAGAATCTCTGAATATCACTGAAATGATTGTTTGAGCTGAACATAAATGCCTAAAACTCCAAATTAATTTGGTTGAATTTTTACATCTATTATACAATACCCATAATAATAAACTAGTATTTGACTACATATTACATTGTTAAAATATACTTAATACAGTGTCAACTTTCAAAATATGCGAGAATGGAGAAATTATATTAATTAGTTGCAAGAAATACTCACTCAATATCAATATTTCTTTTTTTTATATATAATAAACTACGGAGAGAAATCTGGTTTTCCCAGCATATTTTTTCATACATGATTTCTTTAATGTTCTGTTATGTCGAGATTTATAGAGGTTTCTGTAAAGTTGCTGTTTTGAGGACGTGCCGAGAGACATTAAGAGAATATAAACGGCATGTTGCTTTATATTAAAGGAGTGTCACTGCAGTTAGTCTCCATGTTAACTTTATTGGATCTATTCGCTTTCATTTGTCATGCTATGTATAAACAACTGGTGTAGAAACTATTGACAATACCTTGTCAATTTTACAAATAATTATGATTAATCAGCAGGTAACACGTTGAATTGAATATGACATTTTGAAAGATAATGTGCTTGTAAAACATACCAGTGTAGGTCCTCAGATACTTCATTCACAAAAGGTATATTTGATTGATTTCACGGTTTAAAAATGTAGTCTATTTGTGTGTAAAATTTTAAAGTGCATGCCAAGAGATGTCGGTATAATTTCCACAATCAGCAAAACGATAAGTTAGTGCCCCCTTAATAAATTCACTTTGAGCTGCATGCAGCTAAGTAGAGAAAATGCAGTATTCAAACGCCACACAATGTGAGTTTTTTACTGACTTCCACCTGCCATACCACTACAAAAGGCCCTTGCTGGCTCAGAGATGCACACTTTCAAACAGCAGAATGGACGCTGTATTTGTGAAGGCTCTCGGGGCCTCTGATTGATAGACCTGTCAAAGACCAACAGTCCTGCGAGGAGCGCATGTGTCATGTGCTCTAGACACAAGAGCAAAGGAAATAAAGCTCTGATCATATTTGCAGAAGAACAAAAGGAGACAGGACGTACTAAAACAGAGAGCGAGTTCAAGCGAGTCCCCGAGGGACTGACGGCTATTGACTGGGCACAGCTGATGGGTCAGCGGAGAAAAGAAAAGGGGGAAGGGGTTCCCCAAGAGAGCTGAAGATCAGACAATGGTTCGAGGAACATGCATTAGGCCAGACTCAACAAACAGATGCTGTGAACCTTATGAGAAGACCAGGATGAGGGAAAGTCATAACAGATACCAAGATAAGCATACGAGGCACGATGCTTCAATCAGACTAAAAAAATGTAAGACTAGTCAAGCCAACTTTTTGAATCGCTTTCTGAATCGCTAACTATATACGGTCACATCAACAATCAGTCAGTAAATCACGATCAATAAAAGTCTGCGAGTGGGGCTCTAAACACAGTAAATCAGTGAAACGTACAGTAAAAAAATTAAATACAAATTCTGCAGGCTGTGGTTGCCAGATATGTACACAAATATGGTAGAACAATTTTTAGTTTAACGGATCAAACTTAAATTTATGGTAAACAAAAAACAAGTTTATTCATTAACTAAGAATAATGTTAATATAAAATATGACTGAAATCCGTTTTTTTGCCTTTATATTACACTGACAAACAAACTTTAACGCGGAGGTGAAAACCACATGATGAACCACAATTTATTAAAAGTAGCTTTTCTACAAGCCGAGGAAAATACAACACCATGCACTCTCAGAAATAAAGGTACAAAAGCCGTCACTTTTCAGAAGGTACACTTTTGTACCTATAAGGTTCAAATATGTACACTTTAAGTACTAATATGTACCAAAATGGACCCTTTAGGTACAAACATGTACCTTTTGAAAAGGTACCGCCCCAGTGACGGCTTTTGTACCTTTATTACTGAGAGTGCATAGTAATGCTAAAATAACACAAAAACATTCATCCAACAACATAAGATGCAACATAAAACCCTAATTTACATAATTATAAACAACTATACGTTGGACCAATAGTGGATTTTACTGATAACGATAAATAGGTTGAACCGCGCGGTCCAATAACCGATAGGTTTTCAAATAGACACTGCATGAAAACAAACATAACACTGCAAAACAGTGCCGAACTTTATTAAAATAATAAAAAAAAAACAGTACTGAACTATGAAAATTTTCTAATATATTAATTATACCTTGATTACTCATATTAGTTCATAGTACATTCATGTTAAAAGACATCCTAAAAATGTATTAGTAAATGTTGAAATTGTATTTAACAGTAAGCAATACAGCATTTTTTTGGGATATAGCACAACATCCGACCGATAACCGTTTTTGCCGTTACCGGATTGTTTCAGAAATCGGTCGACCTCTGGAAGAAACAGTCATTTCAATGAAAAACCATCAAATGTCAATGCATTGCTTTTCATTGTTAATAAAAAAATGACTTGCTCTTTTCCACTTCCACAAACTGTCAAGTTAACAGTGTTTTGAAATGTACCATCGGTTTTTCACTGTATACAGTAAGGAAACTTACCGTTTTAAAAACAGCCTTTTACCGTAACATTTTTTGTTTTTAACCATAAAAATTACTATAATCAAAAATATAAATCACAATGGAATCATAATACAGTATGGCTTGCATGACAGTATAGAATTAAAGTCAGCATGAAATTAAACCATTAGTAGTTACACTGTAGATAAAGACGTATTCATCCGTGGATATGCTTCATTTAATATTTCATTCATTTTTGACCTTTTCACTTTAATCTTTCTGTGAAAATGACACTTCTCTCTGTTGACAAATGCAGGGATTGTCAAATCATTTAGTTGCATGGACGGTTGCTAAACAGCTGAAAGTTTAAAACATACTAGAAATATTTGCAGTGCTCAAGTCAACGGTAGCTTGCGAACAACTTACAACAAAACTCAGTGAAACGTTACAAGTAGAGATCGACCGATATATCGGTTTACCGATATTTTTCCCGATATTTAAGCATTTTACCATTATCGGTTATCGGTTTTGAAAAAAAAAAATATCGGTTTTGAATTTTTTTTTTTTTTTTTTTGTCACATACATAATTATACAGAGCAGGCTATAACCAGCAGTGAAATTTGTTCTCTGCATTTGACCCATCCAAGTGTGCACACACTTGGAGCAGTGGGCACACACACACACCTGGAGCAGTGGACACTGTTCACTCAGGAGAAGCTCCAGCACAACCACCGCATGTAACTTTATACAAGATTAACTTGTTTGAAACACGCTGAATTATATTAACATTTACTATCGAACCATTATTTTACCAATAAACATCTAAATAAATACACCTCTATCGAAATTAATTATTTATTATCTCTGCAAGCGATCGCAGTTTGAGTAGTTCTGTGTAAATACATAGATAAACCGCGCTGTCAGCAGTTATTTCATAATCTAGAATGACAAAAACATTTGAATTCTGATATAACATGCCAGTTGAGCAATGCAATAAAATAGGCCTACAATGTTTTGTTTGTTATAGCTTATTTCAATATTCCAGAGAATATAACAGCTTATGAACCTAAAACTGTAGTTTAAAATGAAGTTGATATTTTGTTTGAGTTTTCCCTCTTTTCCTCAGGTTTTAAATAAGCCTGTAAGCGCCGTGCGCGTTTTACTTTGACTTTAATATCAGCAGCAATTCGGCATCAAACAGTGTTTAAAATAAAAATCAGCAAATACTGTGGAACCAAATAAATGAGAAACGAATGTTTTTTTTTAAAACATTATCACTTAGATCAGGGGTAATAGATCGTATTCACCTCTCTACGTATTCTGTGTTTAGGAGGAGAAATACGGTTCTCATGGCGCTGTGAATACAGACTGAACGGCGGCTCAAAGCCGCTGTATGAGAACATGATACACAAACTACTGCTCTCGCTGGATAAAAGAAGCCAGTGTCACACTGGTACACACAAGTTTGGATGGGCAAGTTTTGTAATCAAGGTAAAGCTGATTACAGTGACATGATCGTGCATTAGGCGCGCGCTGTGTCCGTTATAAATGATGCGCAAACGAAGCGTGTATGCGCGCTCTCGATCACTCATATTTCTGCTTGAATACAGCTCAGTAGGCTATATAGTTGAATACATCTCAGTATATAGTTGAATACAGCGACGTGAATAGTGCATAATAATAAAACACCATTTTATTTATTATTATTAAATTAATGCAACATAAAGATACATCACAACAAGCCTTTTTAATTATTTATTTAATGTGTATTTTATCATTTATTTACTTTTCACCCGGTAGATCTCGGTGAGTTTTCTCCTTGACTTAGATTAATGTCAGACTCAGAAGTCAACAGGCTAAAAACGGGTGCTTTTACATTTCGTTTTGAAACTCTTCCGCATCTAGTCTTGTCTGTGTCACCTCATGTCTCTCATCTTGTCTATCTCACTCTTCTTGTCATCTCTTCACGTGATAAATGAAATCTGATCTGTGATGTAGAGGTCTGCGCGGGACTGTTTTTTTTAGATTTTATTCCGCACACACCCGCTCCCGCGATATATTCTGTTTGTTCACATTTCTGATGAAAGACAGAGATAGGCTAACAAATAAAAGTTTAATCTGCACAAAATTGTATTTATTTTATTCGTCTTGTCAAGAGTCTTGAATTTATTGACTGAAAAATGTCAATAAAATTTTGCTGCCAACATGGAATAAAGTTTCACAGAGAGGAAAAAATTTATACAAAAATTGTTATCCCTATTATAATTTGTTTTGTCAGGATATAATTCGTTTATGCTAACATTCAGCCTACAACACAATAGGAAAAAAATGAAGGTTTAGCCTAATAGCTATTTTATTAGTCTTGTCAAAACACTAAATTCATTTAACATCTTGCTGTTAACACAGTGAAAAGTGCAGCAGAGAAAAAATAAATAAATTCGACACAGTCTGTCATTTAAAATGATAGGATAAGCATAATACAAAAAAAAAGGAAAGAGAATTGCACGTCCTTCAAGGACAGCGGAGTAATAAATCTGGTCGGGACAGCCGGCAATGCAGACCTAGACTGCTGTGATGCAAGACTCTCGTTCGTCAGCCGCGTTCAGTTTTAATTTTAGTGTCCTCTATCTGAACGAATTTATTTTTATTACTATAAAAACAATCTAAAGGACGGTGAGGGACGGTGCCACGGTGAGCAAGTGATGTAACAGTGTTGCGGCTTAACACCAGTATAACCGTCGTCACGTCTATCACGGCAAGCCTACTTCACTCTGTTATTTATTTACTTTATAACAGTAAATAAATATCGGTTCTGAATATCGGTTATCGGTTACATAAACGTATAAATATCGATATCGGTATCGGTTATAAAAAATCAATATCGGTCGATCACTAGTTACAAGTCACCAGTTCAATCAACTAAAGGGGCGACGTGAACGTTTTGTATGAGTGCTGTAAAAAGGTTAGCTAATTAAGACCATTTTATATGCTTTAGACATGTTAAACATCCGCTTGTGGACATTATTGCCTTTTCTTGTGTGCTTTAGTTTAAAAACATATCCCGGCGTATCCAACAACATATCTAACAATATTATTATTCAATTGAATAAACCAGATATATGCATTTATGCTTGAGAGTGCATTTTCACCTGCCAGGATAACATTGTTACATATTAGTGATGCCATTGTGTGATGACGTAAACAAACTGGAGAATAATTCATATTTTTTGAAGCAGTTCACTGAAACGAACACTCAAAGATTCACGATTTTCGTCACTACAACATGTAAATGCAGTATTGAGATGCTACGGTGTACTACCAGTATTGCAGATACATGCATTACATCTTAGTATCAACTTTGTATCGAAGTAACAATACTTTTTGTACTTTTGACATCGGCTTTAGTTTTCACAAGTTGGAGGATTTTATGCAGATTTTTCTTTCCTCATTGACTGTGTTCAGAGGTCGCATTTAGAGCTCGCTCCAGACGCATGGAAACAGATGGCTACTGACCGGGATATAAAGGCTGTGATGGTGAGACAGACTACATTAATCCCCCACCTTCATTTGACTGGAATACAGAAAAGGGCAGAGTCCCGTCCACATACAAATAAGTTCTTCCTCCAGCAGGGAGTCGCATTTCAAATTCTGCCAGATAAGCACTATGACCCAGATTTGCCATGATGTCCTGTCATCCGCAGCCTCCTCGTGTCTGGACACGGCCATGCTCATGAAATAATGATCAGAGTAAAGGCGGCATACTTAAACAGCTCCGCCGGGATGCCCAGACGCCATTAGAGAACATGGCTTTAGTGAATGATTGACGTCCTGTGGGAGAAAACCATCAGCGACACACTCCCTTCAAACAAAGAAGAGGAGAAAACAAGCCTTCTGACCCACGTATCAATACTTGGGAAGAGGTAGCACACTACAGCACACTTTTTAATTACAGTAATATACTTTAAAATAGAATACTGAATGTAATGTGTTCGGACAATTGCATGTTAACTGCAATCAAATGAAAAAGTTTTCTAGTTTAAATGTATTAAAATGCAATTGGATAAACTTTACAGTCCGTTCTAAAGTTGGACTTAAGTACATCTTTAAATGCAATTTCATAAACACTTGAAATATGGTTAAAGTACTGCCGAATGTACTGACAAGCATTTATAATAAACTAAAATATACTTAAAATGTAATTTCTATTGAAACTTGCCATGCATTTCAACAAATTTGTAATTGCACGTTTGCAATGAAGTTGCAATTTAAAATACATTAACTTCAAATGAAATATAGAATAACACACTACAGGTAAAATCAATGTACTTTACATGTGCTTTAGTATGTTAGTCAATACATCAAAATAAGCGTGCTTTTTTACTTAAAATATAACTTAATTTGAAATTATTACAAAGTGCACTTTTTTTAAAAGTGTACTTAAGTGCGCTAAGAAACCTATTAATGAAAGTGTGCTTTAAGTACACTTAAGCGGCCTTTTATTTCATTAATAGGTACTGTTTTTAAAAATATATATAATTTAACAATTTTAAGTACACTACAATTGCACATTCAATTAAGCACACTTCTTTTTCCACACGGAAATCAACAAATAATCGACACAGAGCACAAAGATCATTTTGAAATAACATTGTTGAAATGAAATGATGACCATCAACCAACAAAAAACCCAGTCTTGATAGTCACAGAAATAATGCAATAATACATTGAAAAGTCATGGGACTCTGGGACCCATTGAGGGCTTCTTTCTTTTTTTAAAGTCTTATCTTGCATGCTTGGAACTTAATCCTATGAATGAATTCACTGTGGAGAAGCCAAAGGGTTTGTTTGATCTTAGCGCTATTCTACAACATCATGTGACTCCTGACACAAGGCCCTCGGTTGCACTCTATTCATCAATTCAGTCCTTCTACCAGCGGCTCACAAGGTAATAACCTAGTGGATAAACAGTCACAAAACAGGCTCGCAAACATAGACGGCTACTTGATCATAGTTGTCCTTTACCCAAACTATAACCCAACATTTAACAGACTCTGTTTATACATCTCTTGTGTCTACAAATCTATGCCGGTGACATACAGTAATGAAGCACAATTAATGTACTGTAAACTAAAAGAGTTTACTTCACTCAGGAACATTACATTTAGATGCTAAAGTATATAATTTGAATTAATCGTCAACAAACATGTATACTTCAGAAAAATAGAAAAGTACTGTAAATTGTAAAAAACAATTTACAATTGTAAATTGTAATTGTACTGTAAAAAACATTCATGTAGATTCATTTTTTCGTGTTATTTTTATTTATTTATTTGGTTTGTGTTTGGAAAATGCAACTAAAGAGTCTGGAGAAATGTGAAAAGTATGTATTTTTACTCCAAAATATTTATCCAGATGCTTTTATAATATTTGCCACAAAAAAACTACATTCAGGACAATGACAACAATATCCGATTTGCTCAAAATCATTTGAACTGTATACAGTTTTATTAATTGTGTGTGTGAGGGGGGGGGGTCTACAATCTATGCAAGAAGTATATAGTATTAAAAGTACAAACACTTTACTGTACTTAACTGGATTTTACTTAAATGTGATTTACTATTGACTTTTACTTTTACTTTTTTTTTACTTCACTGCACTTAGATAAGAAAATACTTTTACACTCATACATGCTTCACACTCTTTTGTTACATTTTCTACAAAAAATACAAACTAAAATAAAATAAAATAAAATACTCCAAACCATTTAAATGTATTGTTATAATTTTGTGAGAAAATAAAAATTCAAAGCAAATGTGGTTGCAACTTTTTCAAGCAGAGCTGTGTTTGATTAGCCAGTGAACTTTTGTTTTGTTCTGGTGTGTTTAAACAAACCAACAAAACCGATTCACAAACTCACAATTAAAGCCAAGCTGTTTAAATAAGTGAGGACACAAAAGAGTGCATTTCATGTTCGCTTGTCTCTGCATGCTCTTCTGTCACGTGCATGACTCTTTCTGCACTCTTAGTACTCAAGAGCCATGCAAGCAAATACAACGAACCACAATCATGTTGATCAAAACCCAATGATATGCCATGAATAATCAACAACAGAACAGTAGCTGTGCATTGAAAACTGCACTTTACCAGTCTGAACTATTCATTACAATCTATAACAGCCCTCAATTAATCTCCACTGGGGCATTTAAGAGAAGATATTCATGCAAGTGTTCACCTGTGCTTATGGATATCCAATAATCCTATTGAAATTGAGTGATAAGATTTGTTTAGCATTCATAAGCCGAAAAATATAATGCAGTTAGCATTCAACCAATATGTCATGTATGAACCAGTAATTATCTGCATTCAAAAACATCTAACATCATCATTAAAGCTGCAAAACATTATTTTGCTTATTGTTAATATCAGTGTTGCTGATGATGCTTTTTATAAATAAAATGTAATTTAAAGATACAATTTTACATGAAAATGTTAATTTTTAACAGTTTGTTTGTTGTTGTTAAGACGACTGAAAGTGAAGAATGGATTTACTTCACTCTGTTATTGATGTACTTTATAACAGTAAATAAATATCGGTTCTGCATATCGGTTATCGGATACATAAACATACAAATAATCGGTATCGGTTATAAAAAAATCAATATCGGTCGATCACTACTGGAAACACTAGGGCTGTGCAAATAATCGAATGCAATTATCATGCGAATCTCTTCAGTAAAGCCGGTTCTGTGATTAGTAGTAAATCTCCATCACATGCTTTCAGATGGAGCAGCATTTACTACACAGGGCCGTAATATCGCATTCATAATCACAGGCGATTCATCGCCGAAAACGAATTATATAATACAATTGACATGTCTGAATACACTGCGTTCAGTTTACACTTACGCATTAAAGATCATTTAGCATACCCTGCAACTATTATCACCAAAAAATGAATGAGGAAGAGTTGCACAATATTAATTAATTGTATCGAGATACAATCCAGAAATCAACGCCAGGCAGATGGATTTGATAGGGCATATAAATACCATGGCAACTGAGCAGAAACACTAATTTTAGAGTGTTTTAGAATAATTAGAAATAAAAGTATAACCCTCTTTTTGTATGTCAGACTGTGTGGGAAGAGTTCAAAGAATACCACATAAAAAGAGACGGTGGGTGGAAGTAAGGCAAGCTGCCAATGGAAAATATCTGACCATTGACTATGAAGCCAAATGAGCCATTTTCTTCTGTCCTCTCCCACGACTGCCCAGCAACTGGACCGCGCCATGCACCTGTCTCACACACGCAGGACAGTCCGCGGACACATATGCAGTATGGTTTGTGCATGTCAAAGTCGCCTGTCGCCTGACAAACACACACACCCGCAGAGATAACAGTGCACACACTGCTCTAAAGCCGCGGCACCTGTCAGGACTGTAACTGAAGACTGAGGACATTCACAGCATTCCAGCCCAAATCCCCACGAATCACTATGAAACCGGCGGGAGACACCGACACTGAGCACTGGAGACTGGAGGTGCCACAGCACAGTAATACAGCAGCTGAAGGATCGCCATGCCAAGAGGTTTCGCCATACCACGCGTACCGCTTGTGTGGAAGAGCCAGGTCTCTTACTGTACACTGAAAACATGTAGCATCAATTCAGATATAGCTGGGAATTTCATAAATGATCACAAAACAATGACAAGTAACACTGAATTAAATGTGAAATCTTAGTCTTGTAAACTTTGTATTATTTCCAACTACTAAAAAAATATAAAAAATAAAAATTACAGTGTAGTTAAGTTTGCATTTTGATAGTTATTTAACATTTTAACAATTTTGTTGGGTTTGTGTTTTGTCATTTTTTATTAGTTTGAATAAGTATGGCTATATAGTTTTTTATTTCAGGTTCAAGTTAAACTAAATAAAGAATGTCTTTGGATGTTACCTTGGCAATGAGCTAAAAATAAAATAAGTTTAGGCTTTTTTATATTTTATAGGTTTTAGTTAATATTTCCATTATTTCAAGAAACAAACATGTTTTTATGGCTTTTGTTTTAGTTGATTAAAATAACACTGGCATATATTTATATTATCATTATTAGTAGTAGTAGTATTGTTGTTATTGTTGTGAAACTTGGAATACTCAAAATAAAAGAAAATATCTGTCCAGACCAGAAGGCTACAATGTGCGATAAGCACAATCAAAATAATAACAATTAAATAATTTTATCATTGAAATACATACCGACTGATACTATCGGTCATCTAATACACGTTTGTTTATATAGAGATCACAGTTTGAATGTGAACACAGTTATTTTCAAGATCTGAGATCAATTATGCATTGTCAAATACATTATGTCCTTATTTCATCATTATATTCAAAATCAAATTACATAATTTAATATGCTATAAAACCCAATTAGTACCTGAGCTGTCAGCGGTCCAGAAATATAATTCACCTGTGGCTCATCGAGTATCGCAGCTGGTTAGGACAAAGACTCAGAATAATGCGGTCAGTAATGCACGTTATTGGACAGTTTTCCTTCTTATATTTAATATGCTCTTTTCTCAAATTGCTGTACTACTGCATGTATTCATTAGACATATTTGGCCACTTATCAGTTCGTTTTGGGGGGGGGGGCACTTTGTAACATGTCTTTTGCATTTTAAGATACTGTCAGGTGAAAGGAATTCATCTTTGAAAAAGCATCTCAAGAATGCTGCTTTGTCTTTCATTTCTGCCCGAGCCACAAGTCTCACAGCGGAGTTCAAGATGCCATGCCACGGCCAGTATTTCCAGGTCTGGACACCACAAAACTACTAAAGAGCCAGTATGGCATGTAACACTAGCAGTGCTGGAATTATGTGTGCCATCTGCCTAATAATAAAGCTTCATTCAACAAACCATATCGAACATACATGAGGAATTTACAGAATCAGTCAGTTGCAATCTTCTGCCCTGTTCTCAGTCAATGCAACTACATATAAACCCAAAGCAACACATGAAGCAAACGCACACAGAGCGATATGTATAGCCGAAGATGTGCAATTAAAGACAAATGCAATGCAACTACATATAAACCCAAAGCAGCACACAGAGCGATGTACAGCCGAAGATGTGCAATTAAAGACAAATGCAATGCAACTACACATAAACACAAAGCAGCACATGAAGCAAACGCACACAGAGCGATGTACAGCCGAAGATGTGCAATTAAAGACAAATGCAAAGGTTCATGAGCCTTCAAATCTTTTTATCTAATTACATAACATAGGAAAGGGGAGGCTGATTTGAAGAACTTTAATAAAAGAAATGTTTGACACTGTAAAGGAAAGACCAAAATAAAACCGGCAAAGGATCAAGACTCAAATGACAAATTAAATGTTTTTAATAAAGTATCTTCTGCTCAACAAGGCTGCATTATTTGATCAAAAATACAGTAAAAAGTGTCATTTTATTACAATTTTAAAAAAAAAATCATTTTGAATGCATTTTAAAATGTAATTTATTCCTGTGATGCAAATCTTCATTTTAGGCATCATTAAAGTGCAGAGTATTGTACTAATTACTCAAAAGTATGAATAATTACCAATTACTTTCTAAATCCCATATCAACCTCGACCAGTTAAATACAAAATAAACACGAAACTACTTTCAGTTATTTCAAATAAATATCATAAAATTGCATAAATTATTCTTGAACTGACATTTAAAGGAAGTTCACATTAAAACACATATTTTAACATTAGATGTTACATTTTAATGTTTAACCCGCCATTGTTTTTATATAGAAATATTCAATAGTCTATAATTACATCAGAAGTTAAATTGAATTATAGAGTAATATCTTAAATTACTTTTCAAACCACGGTGATTAATTACCTAGAAATGCACTACACTCAACACCGACCCTTCAGAAATCAAAATATGAGAAAACCACAAATAAGTACAGAGAGAAATATTAGTTTGAGCACAATAATATTTTGTCGATCACTCAGTGACTGGAGAATACCAAATTGTACTGACATACAAAGCAATTGATCATGATGTGAAGTGCATTTAATGTCACTTTAATGAGGTGGGAAATTAGTTAAAAAACATCAATCCCAAGTATAAATTTGCTCTTCTCAAGAATATATGTGTGAAAACTAAAATGGGTTTGTAGCCTGAGATTTCATATTTCTAAATCTGACATGCCCGTTGCTAAGCAACCACAGCAATAATCATCCCATAATTTAAAATTATTAAATTTATCCGGTGACAAGCTTAAAAAAAATTAGTAGAGAAAGCCACAAAAAGCACGAACAGCTGCTTTAATATATTCTAATAAATACATTGTGCTTCTGACACTTCTTTTGTGTGCAGTCGGTGAAGAAACTACTGCTGCAAGATAGCATAGAATAGACCGTTGCCATGGTTTTCATGGTCTTTAGGCTCTGCTACCTGGAAGAAAAGCTACAGAGCTGGAACAAGACAGTGAAAAAAGTGACAAAACTAAAATTGTAAGAGTGGGAAACGAATTGGACATTTACACTGCTCTCACAGACTTCATTTTTAGCCATCCGATTAACTTTTTGCTTGTGAACCACAGTTAAAATTAAAATCATCAGTCAAGTCATCTTTATTTATATAGCGCTTCATGCAATACAGATTGCGCCAAAGCATTTGTATGGAGATATACAGGAAAATAGCCGAATCAATGATGGAGACTCAGCTATGGAGAACCAGATTCTGCTCTAAAAGTGCTTAATAATAGTGCTTAATTCAGCTCAAGTCCGTTCAATGTTGAGTTCAATTCCAGTGTTGATGTTGCAAGACGCAATCCAGCTCTACAGAAGACGACCGTGCCATAATTAGTGCTTAATAAAAGTGCTTAATTCAGCTCAAGTCCGTTCAATGTTGAGTTCAACTCCAGTGTTGATGTTGCCAGCCGTGAAGCAGCTCTACAGAAGACGACAGTGCCATAATTAGTGCTTAATTCAGCTCAAGTCCGTTCAATGTTGAGTTCAACTCCAGTGTTGATGTTGCAGGACGCAATCCAGCCGTAAAGCAGCTCTACAGAAGACGACCGTGCCATAATTAGTGCTTAAGTTCAGTGCTTAATTCAGCTCAAGACCGTTCAATGTTGAGTTCAATTCCAGTGTTGATGTTGCAAGACGCAATCCAGCTCTACAGAAGACGACCGTGCCATAATTAGTGCTTAATAATAGTGCTTAATTCAGCTCAAGTCCGTTCAATGTTGAGTTCAACTCCAGTGTTGATGTTGCCAGCCGTAAAGCAGCTCTACAGAAGACTACCGTGCCATAATTAGTGCTTAAGTTCAGTGCTTAATTCAGCTCAAGACCGTTCAATGTTGAGTTCAACTCCAGTGTTGATGTTGCAAGACGCAATCCAGCCGTAAAGCAGCTCTACAGAAGACGACCGTGCCATAATTAGTGCTTAAGTTCAGTGCTTAATTCAGCTCAAGACCGTTCAATGTTGAGTTCAACTCCAGTGTTGATGTTGCCAGCCGTAAAGCAGCTCTACAGAATACGACAGTGCCATAATTAGTGCTTAAGTTCAGTGCTTAATTCAGCTCAAGTCCGTTCAATGTTGAGTTCAACTCCAGTGTTGATGTTGCAAGACGCAATCCAGCCGTAAAGCAGCTCTACAGAAGACGACAGTGCCATAATTAGTGCTTAAGTTCAGTGCTTAATTGAGCTCAAGTCCGTTCAATGTTGAGTTCAATTCCAGTGTTGATGTTGCCAGGCGTAAAGCAGCTCTACAGAAGACGACCGTGCCATAATTAGTGCTTAAGTTCAGTGCTTAATTGAGCTCAAGTCCGTTCAATGTTGAGTTCAATTCCAGTGTTGATGTTGCCAGCCGTAAAGCAGCTCTACAGAAGACGACCGTGCCATAATTAGTGCTTAATTCAGCTCAAGTCCGTTCAATGTTGAGTTCAACTCCAGTGTTGATGTTGCCAGCCGTAAAGCAGCTCTACAGAAGACGACCGTGCCATAATTAGTGCTTAAGTTCAGTGCTTAATTCAGCTCAGTTAACGCACATATTATGTACTGAAGAATAGCAAATAAAACGTGAAACACATTTCACTGTTAATTTCAGAAATAGCTAGATGAGTAATATTTGTAAACAAACTCCGATGTTGGCTTGACAAAGGCTTGTTTGAAATAATTAGCTTGAGGTTTGAATATTGTACTCAGTCAATACAATTTTCTAACACATTGCTAAAATGTTAAAGCAAGTTGCTAGCATGATTTAACATGGGGCTACCAGAGCACTGTTCGAGGCTTAGTGTATCCCATAATGCACCACACATTGGAGACTTTTTGTCGAGATCTCACAAAAATTTGGTAGGAAAACAAAATGTTGCACGTTTTATTGGTGCAAAAAAATAGTAGTGGTGATATTTATTTTTTCCAATATTTAACAAAAAAAAAATTGCGCTGAATTAGAAGCACCACAAATTAAATTGTGCCATCTGTTATAGGCAGGGTTTGAAATTAACCCCTGCCAAATGAGGGCAAAAATAACGCACATAACGCTGTCAATTTACTAGACTATTTGGCGGGTTACTTTACATAAATTATGTTCACTCAATTTCTTGGGCAAGTTCATTTAAGCTAAATCCGCGCAGATTTAGTGCAAATATTGAACTCGTGAGTCATCATGATATAGGTTATTAAATGCAGTTTAATTGCATGGCATCTGTGCATATCTAGCATACCCAACAAATACCGGCGTGGTGGGCGCACAGGTTCCCTTTGCAATAACGAAGAGTGGAAAAACGACTGAAGACTTACACTGTGTCTACACGACAAAACACAACAGAAGCCATTACGATCAGTGATGCTGTCTACACTAGCAGCGGCGCGACAAGACAAATCCCCGAAAGTAAACCGATGCCTCGCTCTATTTTTGATATACAGACACAGAGTTCAAGTTAATGCCCGCTTTATCACATCCACTGTGGAAAGCAGCAAGCTGTTGCTTTATTTCGGTAAAATTGGGGGGCAAGTAGAAGTTACGAATGTCTGGTAGCTTAAAAATGTAGTAGCCAAATTGGCTGGTGATTGAAAAAGTTAGGCCTAAATTTAAACCCTGGTTATAGGGACTACTGGACAGACATTCAGAAGTTGATTTTAAAATGCAAAGCATTTAAAATGAAAATAAAGCTGAAAACACTTGCATATTTACAACACTATAAGCGTGTCCCGTCAAGTAATGAAAGGTTATACACACACTTGTGGTCTTCGTGCTCACTTGAACACTTGGGCTAAATAGATCATAAGCAGTCAAGTGCATAGACAGCAAGTGTGGGTACTTGGACGAGGCAATAGCTTAAATACACTTGAAGTCTTATTGTACAAAAGTTTTGACACCCTCAATGAAAGCTTAGGGGATTATTTCATAGTTCAGGTCTGAAGGTCTGAACAGAGTTTGGTGGCTGTAACTTAAACTTTAGGAGAAACTTAGTCTCAGAAGAAAAATGAGAAATAGGATTTCAGTATTTGCAGCCAACCTAATTACACAGAAATGGCATTGCATAAAAACGGTAACACATACATGATTAAATGTGTAATATTGAAGTCAGAAATTGTACGTTCTTGTAAAACAGTCTTGAACAACAAAACTTTTTCCATAATTTTCCAGCAGCAATGATAATGTGTATATAATTTGCTCAGTTTTTTCTCTTGTTTTTGTTTTACTAGCTCTAAAAAAATCGTCCTGTCCTTGTTGTGAAGTAAAGAAAGAGAAAGACATATGAAATGGGCCAACTTCTCTGTTTTATTACGACCAAAACCACTTGAACTCACTCCAAACTCATCAAAAGGTAGCATTAATCTCTCTGAACATGAATGATATTTAACTACATCTGGCCCTTCGGAGGAGAAAAGAGATCAAAGGGAAACACAACCGTCACCGTTAAAAGCTCTTGTTTTGGCTCGGCGGTTGATTGACAGGCGAGTAGGCGGTTCTTCGGTGTTGTCAGAGCACTTACACCGTACATGCGTGTGTTTCGGGCTACCTCTAAATGTGGTTTGAGTAACTGGATCACATTCTGCGCCTGTATTTAGAGTCGTCTACTTATGATTGGGTGACTCGAGGCTAATCTTAAAACCAGCTGTAAAGAAGGTCATTACAATCAGGGGAAATTAAAACACTTGATGTGCTGACTTTGTTTAGTAACACTCATGCCCTGAAATATTTTACACAAAATATTAACATTGGGAAAAAACATGCTCAACCTACTTTCCGCTAAACTTAGCTCACCTGCACATACAGTACAATTCACTGTTTCCAGATTAAATGAACACTAGAGGCAGTAAAACACCAACAAGTTGTATTTCTTTTCACACAAATTAGGATTAAAGGGGCAGACTATTGATTAATAAAGACTTATTTTCTCATGGTTTCTTGCACAATACTATGTTATGACCACAAAACACCTTTAGCATAGTGCATGATTGGGAAAACTTTAATATGTTGATGTTTGCATTAGGGGTCGACCGATTATCGGCCTGGCCGATTATCGGCGCCGATATTAAGCATTTTACCGATTATCGATATCGGCCATTTTAAAAACAGATTTGCCGATAATTTCTCTTTTTTTTTTTTTTTTTTTTATGCAAACAAACATACTATTTACAGGTGACATTATTTATTGGTGAATAAATAATACAGGTGAAACTATGTAATGTTTAAATGCACTATTTGGCTCGATGCAGCCTGTCTGAGCTCAACACTCTGTGAGAGTGAGGCGATCTCTCAATCTCTGAGAGCAATCTCCGCCCACCGCTCATCTGATATGTAGAGAGTCACGAGTCCGACCAATCAACGCGGAAAACTGAAGGCAGTCTCACACCGAGAGCACATGCTAACTGGAGCTGCCTCAGTGATCACGCATCAGTTGTCTCTCAAAGGTAAAGCAGCAGCAGACGTTGCTGAAGTTGCAAAACACCTCAATATAACCCATGATATCCGCGATGCGGAAAATGCGGGCGGAATCGCGGAATGCAGTCATATAATGGAATTCACCGTATAACGCGGAATGTCACGGAATGTGTCGAAGTTTGGATGAATTAATCAAAAGTAGGTCAGTACACTTAAATCGACTCGCGCTATGGACTAGTATCTATAAATATTAAGCTGCAAAAACACGTTAAATATGAATCCTGCATGTTCTGCATCTCTGTTAATGAATGACACAGACGTGCGGTTTCATTTACTGCACACATACATACTGAAGCGCGTGCTGCTCGCGGTGACTTCAGCGTCTGTCGTCTCACTAAATGAGGACATAAATACATGAACAACATCCCCAGAACTGCTCGAACAGTCACTTCATGAGCATTTGACCGTTTCATTTGAGTAAAACGATCGTCATATCATATATACATAGGCTACAGAAACTTAAAAGGTCCTCATGGCAACCTGTCAAAATATAAGTTCGGTTTAGCCGAATATATTACTGTATACGTAATACAACTACAACAATTATTACAACTTTTGTTGAGAATAATCACACAATATGCTAAATACGTTTACTTTAAGTTTTAGAAAATGTTTACAGATTGCTTCTGGGTGATCTCTGTACTTATGTTATTATTAATATTACTGTTTATTTAATGTTGTTGTTATTAACAGTTTTCAGAATTAAAGACATGTTTAAAAGCATTTAAAGAACGTTTTTTTTGTCAGAGCTCTTGTTATTATTAATTTTGGCATTCATTTTCATTTTTACACCAGACACGTATATCGGTTCAAAATATCGGTTATCGGTCTACTTGATCTGTAATAATCGGTATCGGCCCTGAAAAACACATATCGGTCGACCCCTAGTTTGCATCACAGAACCACCTCCATATGTTTGCCTTTTCTGACGCAGTATACTTGCTCGGCAGCGCACCTGGTAGAGCCTCATTTCAAAACATGCATCATGCAAAGAACAAAACGTGGGTGAAAGCATTTAATGCAACGGTTTGAAAATAAAATGCACAAAAAAATACAGATAACAGAGTAACAATAATGCTTTATTTTGTTAAGATTAGTTAACATTAATAATGAACAAGATCTGTATCCGGTTTAGTTCATCGTTATTAATGATAACATATCAAGGCATTACTTAACATTAATAGCTTAAATTTGTTAATGCAAGAAAACTAAAAACAGATGGTTAATTAATCTTAGTTATTAATTTAAATAAAACAGACTACTGAGGTTACTGGAACATACTGGAGTATGTTGTACAAAAAAAAATACTTTCTACTTTTAAGTCAATGTAATTTCACGCTCATTTTATGCAAAAACGAATTCAGCAATTAATGTTAAAAGATGCACAAATGAACAATTAAAATGAAAGACTGGATGATGCTGTATACAAGTGTTGTTCATTGTTGGCCAATGTTAACTAATGTTAAACAAACCTTACTGTAAAGTGTTATTATACTCTTTCCCTTGCTTCAAAGAGCTTCCTAAATAATCTCTTAAACTGAAAATTAATTGATATATAACGGAGTATGTTTTACAAGAATACTCTATTTCGGTTTTACTACTTTCTCTATTGTCTGTTTTAGTTTCGACTTCAAAAAGTCACATTTAATTCAATGTTACTTGCCATTTCTTTGTAAATATTTTTTTTTTTTTTTGGCAAACCCTTTTCCAACAGCAGGAAAAACACAAAAACAAACAGGGACACTACACCGAGTCAAAAGCTATTGTTTGCATACATCCTATACTTCTAGGCAGAGAGGCCGGCTTGTTTGGACATTTTGTCCCGACACTAAAGGACCACTTAAGTTCTCTGACTTCATTAGTGAGTGGAGCTTTTAACTTGCATACTGCTACTTAAAGCCTTGTGCTGTAGGACAATTACTATTAGAAACCAATATTGTCTCTTTAATGGAGCCTGTTGCTGAGGCCTCTTGGATGGTTGAGGGTCTGCAGACATAGTGGTGTGAATGTATTTCTGTGTGTGTGTGTGTGTGTGTGTGTGTTGGGGGTTGGAGAAGGGTTTTAGAAAACCAGGGACCACGGTACGTGACATGGATGAGTGAAAGATTTCTAGGCCAAGGACACAGAAAGCCTTTGACAGAGAGAAAGAAAGACAGAGACAGCCTGGGAAAAAGAGTAGTGAGAGTTCATTAGACACAATGCACCCAGTAAATAAAATTACTTGCTGCTTCATTCTATAGCTGTTCTGGATTCAGGATGGTTTTCTTTAAACGCTAGGAATGCCAGCCATGGTGAACACACTAATGAATACAACAGATAGCGATTAAAAGGGTAATTTGCCATTACAGACACTAAACACCTTCCTGATGCACATACTAATGTTGCATACTCTCTTAAATTACACACATTTTCACCTTTATTTTTCTCTTTGACCATATAGATATCACTAAATATCAATTAATAAAGTCGTATTGGAGTGTGCACCACATAATCAGATCCATACGTGTGGCTTTTCTGATTTTGTAAACTTGCTCCGTAGCGCACCCGGTACAACATTACTATTGTGATGTGAAGTGCTCGGATTCGAGTACTGTGAAACACAAGTCACAACACTCAGTAAATAAGATCAATGACTTCTCTAAGGAAGCCAATATAGCACGGTTGCCTCAGCAAATGTGTTTTCTGCCCACGCTTGCTTTTTTGAAACATTATCGGTAAGGTCTAATGTGGGTGGCACGTTATTTTCAAACGCAAGAGCATTGACCTTTTAGCAACATTCACTGGATATTTAATTTCAGAATGCTATATGAACAATAGCCAACATAAAGTTTCTGCATCGGTTTATGAATGCGCTTTTAGCACCACTAACTGGACATTTCACTACACACACTGCACGACTATCGGTGGTAGCATTCAGTCACTGATGTGTTCACATTGCACGACTATCTGAGGTAGCGTTCAGTCGCTGCTGTGTTCACATTGCACGACTATCTGAGGTAGCATTCAGACGCTGCTGTGTTCACATTGCACGACTATCTGAGGTAGCATTCAGTCGCTGCTGTGTTCACATTGCACGACTATCTGAGGTAGCATTCAGTCGCTGCTGTGTTCACATTGCACGACTATCTGGGGTAGTATTCAGACACTGCTGTGTTCACATTGCATGACTATCCGGAGTAGCATTCAGTCGCTGCTGTGTTCACATTGCATGACTATCCGGAGTAGCATTCAGTCACTGCTGTGTTCACATTGCACGACTATCTGAGGTAGCATTCAGTCACTGCTGTGTTCACATTGCATGACTATCCGGAGTAGCATTCAGTCACTGCTGTGTTCACATTGCATGACTATCCGGAGTAGCATTCAGTCACTGCTGTGTTCACATTGCACGACTATCTGAGGTAGCATTCAGTCGCTGCTGTGTTCACATTGCACGACTATCTGGGGTAGTATTCAGACACTGCTGTGTTCACATTGCATGACTATCCGGGGTAGCATTCAGTCGCTGCTGTGTTCACATTGCACGACTATACGGGGAAGTATTCAGTCACTGCTGTGTTCACATTGCACGACTATCTGGGGTAGTATTCAGACACTGTTGTGTTCACATTGCATGACTATCCGGAGTAGCATTCAGTCGCTGCTGTGTTCACATTGCACGACTATCCGGAGTAGCATTCAGTCGCTGCTGTGTTCACACTGCACGACTATCCGGGGTAGCATTCAGTCGCTGCTGTGTTCACATTGCACGACTATCCGGGGTAGCATTCAGTCACTGCTGTGTTCACATTGCACGACTATCTGGAGTAGCATTCAGTCGCTGCTGTGTTCACATTGCACGACTATCCGGGGAAGTATTCAGTCACTGCTGTGTTCACATTGCACGACTATCTGGGGTAGTATTCAGACACTGTTGTGTTCACATTGCACGACTATCCGGAGTAGCATTCAGTCGCTGCTGTGTTCACATTGCACGACTATCTGGGGTAGTATTCAGACGCTGCTGTGTTCACATTGCACGACTATCCGGAGTAGCATTCAGACGCTGCTGTGTTCACATTGCACGACTATCCGAAGTAGCATTCAGTCGCTGCTGTGTTCACATTGCACGACTATCTGAGATAGCATTCAGTCACTGCTGTGTTCACATTGCACGACTATCCGGAGTAGCATTCAGTCGCTGCTGTGTTCACACTGCACGACTATCCGGGGTAGCATTCAGTCGCTGCTGTGTTCACATTGCACGACTATCTGAGGTAGCATTCAGACGCTGCTGTGTTCACATTGCACGACTATCCAGGGTAGCATTCAGACGCTGCTGTGTTCACATTGCACGACTATCCGGGGTAGCATTCAGTCGCTGCTGTGTTCACATTGCACGACTATCCGGAGTAGTATTCAGTCGCTGCTGTGTTCACATTGCACGACTATCCGGGGTAGCATTCAGTCGCTGCTGTGTTCACATTGCACGACTATCTGAGGTAGCATTCAGACGCTGCTGTGTTCACATTGCACGACTATCCAGGGTAGCATTCAGACGCTGCTGTGTTCACATTGCACGACTATCCGGGGTAGCATTCAGTCGCTGCTGTGTTCACATTGCACGACTATCCGGGGAAGTATTCAGTCACTGCTGTGTTCACATTGCACGACTATCCGGAGTAGTATTCAGTCGCTGCTGTGTTCACATTGCACGACTATCCGGAGTAGCATTCAGTCGCTGCTGTGTTCACATTGCACGACTATCCGGAGTAGTATTCAGTCGCTGCTGTGTTCACATTGCACGACTATCCGGGGAAGTATTCAGACACTGTTGTGTTCACATTGCATGACTATCCGGAGTAGCATTCAGTCGCTGCTGTGTTCACATTGCACGACTATCCGGAGTAGCATTCAGTCGCTGCTGTGTTCACACTGCACGACTATCCGGGGTAGCATTCAGTCGCTGCTGTGTTCACATTGCACGACTATCCGGGGTAGCATTCAGTCACTGCTGTGTTCACATTGCACGACTATCTGGAGTAGCATTCAGTCGCTGCTGTGTTCACATTGCACGACTATCCGGGGAAGTATTCAGTCACTGCTGTGTTCACATTGCACGACTATCCGGGGTAGTATTCAGACACTGTTGTGTTCACATTGCACGACTATCCGGAGTAGCATTCAGTCGCTGCTGTGTTCACATTGCACGACTATCTGGGGTAGTATTCAGACGCTGCTGTGTTCACATTGCACGACTATCCGGAGTAGCATTCAGACGCTGCTGTGTTCACATTGCACGACTATCCGGAGTAGCATTCAGACGCTGCTGTGTTCACATTGCACGACTATCCGGAGTAGCATTCAGTCGCTGCTGTGTTCACATTGCACGACTATCTGAGATAGCATTCAGTCACTGCTGTGTTCACATTGCACGACTATCCGGAGTAGCATTCAGTCGCTGCTGTGTTCACACTGCACGACTATCCGGGGTAGCATTCAGTCGCTGCTGTGTTCACATTGCACGACTATCTGAGGTAGCATTCAGACGCTGCTGTGTTCACATTGCACGACTATCCAGGGTAGCATTCAGACGCTGCTGTGTTCACATTGCACGACTATCCGGGGTAGCATTCAGTCGCTGCTGTGTTCACATTGCACGACTATCCGGAGTAGTATTCAGTCGCTGCTGTGTTCACATTGCACGACTATCTGAGGTAGCATTCAGACGCTGCTGTGTTCACATTGCACGACTATCCAGGGTAGCATTCAGACGCTGCTGTGTTCACATTGCACGACTATCCGGGGTAGCATTCAGTCGCTGCTGTGTTCACATTGCACGACTATCCGGGGTAGCATTCAGTCGCTGCTGTGTTCACATTGCACGACTATCTGAGGTAGCATTCAGACGCTGCTGTGTTCACATTGCACGACTATCCAGGGTAGCATTCAGACGCTGCTGTGTTCACATTGCACGACTATCCGGGGAAGTATTCAGTCACTGCTGTGTTCACATTGCACGACTATCCGGAGTAGTATTCAGTCGCTGCTGTGTTCACATTGCACGACTATCCGGAGTAGTATTCAGTCGCTGCTGTGTTCACATTGCACGACTATCTGGGGTAGCATTCAGTCGCTGCTGTGTTCACATTGCACGACTATCCGGAGTAGTATTCAGTCGCTGCTGTGTTCACATTGCACGACTATCTGGGGTAGCATTCAGTCGCTGCTGTGTTCACACTGCACGACTATCCGGAGTAGCATTCAGTCGCTGCTGTGTTCACATTGCACGATGGATCAGCGACAGGAGGTTTCACACTGCATGACTTTACAATAGGAAGAATCGCCAACAACTCTGTCTGATCCGCAAACTACAGCCAAACGCTCACGAGAAGTGAAGGAAATCACGCTGATATTATGATATAAGTCCACACAATAATTAACAAAGATGACTTGTTAACAAACATACTTCTGTTGGGAAATTTGTGCATTTTATAATGAGTTTATTTCTTATAGCCTACAAAAGCCCTCAAAGTGAAAAAGAAAAACGCAATAAATATTTTGTCCTTTATATAAAAATATTATTTTCAGGAAAACCCCTAGCCCCCTTTTATGTTTAATGTTATACATTTCTTCCTGTGGCCACCTGTTCTGTATATTGAGCAAAAATGCACTGATATTGCAACGTTGTATGTACATGGCTAGTTGCTTACATTTTCATTTATGCATTTAGCAGACGCTTTTATCCAAAGCGACTTACAGTGCATTCAGGTTATACATGTGTTCCCTGGGAATCGAACCCACAACCTTTTGTGCTGCTGACGCAATGCTCTACAACTGAGCCACACAGGAACACTAAGGAACTTTATTATTGCTTAGTAATAAATGCTAAACAAGTCCTCCCCGAACTTCCCGCTGCCCTGTATCTTGCTCTCTCATTGGCTGTAGGTCATCGCTGATGTATTTTTCAGTCAGAACTCATTCACAGCAGGATTGTGAATCGCCGACAGCTCCAGATGTTTAGCATGCCAAATATTTCATGGGCATCGGTGATGCATCGGTCGATTCTCTCAGATCACGTCTTTGATCATTCACACTGTGTGAATGTCACTCGCGTGAACGAGCACCGATTTGCCTCCGGTTTTGGGCATTTATCGCAGATTTTACAAAATCTGTCAGTGAAAGAAAATCAGGGCTAAAATCGTTGCAGTGTGAACTTGGCATAAGTTGAGTAAAATCATACATGACTCATCTTTATCATGCTTAAATGTACTTTAGTGATGACATGCAGATTGAAAATCCTCTTAAATGAAGTTAAGCACTGCAAAATAAAATGCCTATTCACAGGGCGAAAACATCAGCACACCTCATCCTCTTTCTGAAAAATAATTGGGCTAAGCGGCAGAGACCAGGTGTGAGCGTGAACCGAAATTAACGATTTTGTCCACTTCAGCCCACGTTCACTGGTGGTCAAAAACGCACGTAGTGCACCTGTAGTGTAAACACTCATGCACTCAAACTGCCTACTCACTTGTCAAATCAACCACTGCACTAAAACAGGCCTTTCTTGAAATAGTCATCGTGTCGAACATTTGGGGGAAAAACAGGCTACACTAGATCTATTTCAGTACACCTAATATGACAGAGTAGCACAGTTCATGTACAGCACACACACGTTGAGATAATGCAGGTACTCTAAAATAACTGATAATCCGGCTAGAAGTGTCATTTGTGGCTGGATGTAAAAATAAGTACATTTGCAAGAAAAAGTGCACCATTTTTTGCTCATGGTTTCTATACTCTGTGACACTCGGATATAGAGAATGATGCATGTAGTTAAAATAAGAAATGTTCCCTACTAAACTTGATTGCAAGTGGTCACGACACAGATTAGTACCAGGTGTATGATGGCTCTTGAGAGATGTTTCTATATTTACTATATTTTGTTTAAATTATTTTGTGTTAATTGATTAAACATTTGCAAAGCACAGCAATGCTTAAGGGGTCATATAATGCCCATTTTCCACAAGTTGATATTATTCCTTAGGGTCTTATTGAAATGTCTGTAACATCATTTGGTTACAATTTTTCATTGTTAGTGTAAAAAATACTTTTTTAGCCTGTCAAAAACAGCTCTTTTCAGAGCAAGCCGTATTGTGTCATTCTCCTTTAAATGTTAATGAGCTCTGCTGAC
The DNA here is from genome assembly GCA_027422435.1 of Schizopygopsis pylzovi. Lineage (NCBI taxonomy): Eukaryota > Metazoa > Chordata > Actinopteri > Cypriniformes > Cyprinidae > Schizopygopsis > Schizopygopsis pylzovi. The sequence continues at coordinate 44,278,552 of CM049819.1, read as the reverse complement.
TCCGCCCCTCTCTTTGGAGTGCTCACTGAGAGCCACATTCATCTGAAACTTGCTAATTAGTACATTATTAAGAAAGGCGATTTGCAAAGATTCATTTAAAAAAACACCACTTCTTCTGTAGATGAAGCTGGATCATGCATAATTAGCGCAAACATAGTCGCATTTAGGTAGATCGAGGGTGCTTTCCCTTCAAAACCAAACATAATTCTCTTCAGCGGCTCAGATGACGGGAGTAAATGACGACTGCTATGTTCATTATTACATCCAACAACAAAACACCTCAATCACATTCTTGTCTACATCTGCTCCGGCGGAGAAACAACTGATGACAGCTCACTCAGAGCGGGTCTGAGGTAAGACACCAGTGCAGTCTGTGCTGAAACGCTCCTGTCAATCAACAATCGTGGGAGGGGCCTCCGTCCATGTGACGTCACACGGACAGACGGCTCGATTTAAGGGGTAACGATTTTAGTAGATAAAAAAAACTCTGGGTGGATTTTTATCATTATAGGGTGGTTGTGTACACACACATTTCAGTTCAAACTACTTGTAAAAGTGCATGTAGCATTATATGACCCCTTTAAAGTTGTTGAGTATTTATGTTAAAGGCAGGGGAGGTGATTTGGTTCAAAAAATGTTTTTGTAATGCTGGTTGAAAGTCTCTTCACATCCCGATAGCAATCACTAAGTTAAGTGCTCTAAACCCGGTTATTGACGTGTAGGTCCGTCTGATAGGTCCAGAATAGCGTTTTAAAACAGAGTTTACAGTTTAACACGGAAAATTGTCAGGTTTGAAATTTGTCACGGTTTGGATTAATTAATTAAAAGTAGGTCATTAAACTTCAATCAAATCGCGATATGGACCAGTATCTGTTGATATTAAGCCGCAAAAGTATGTCATGGCATAGTATGACATTATGTCCTCATAAGACGGCAGATGCTGAATTCACTGCGTCACACGCGCTTCAGTGTATGTAACGTTAGTAAACAAAACCATGTGTCTCTGCCGTTCATTCAATCACACAGAGACACAGAATATGCAGGATTCATATTTTAATCGACTTTTGCGGATTAATATTTACAGATACTGTTCCATATCACGATTTGATTTAAGCGTAATTACCTACTTTGAATTAATTAATCCAAACCTTGACAAATTTCATGACATTCCGTGTTAAACTGTAAATTCCGTTTTCAAACTTCCGCTATTCCGGACCTATCATACGAACCTACGCGTCAAAACCTGGGTTGACCGGGTCCTCGGTACCACACAAAACCTGGTACCTGGACCTCAACAGTGGTATTTACTTGGCAGTCAATGGGACAGTCACAAGCCTCCCGGTTTTTATCTAAAATATCTTAATTTGTGTTCCGAAGACGAACAAAGCTTTTAAGGAGGTGGAACGACATGCCGGTGGAGTCATTTTGGGGTGGAGTAACCCTTTAAATGGTTGGATCTGCATTGTGTGTTAATATATGTGATCTGTTCATTAAGTCTTAAAGTGACAGCAGCCTAACATACCAGCAGCTGTGACTGTCTGTGTCCTTAATGTTAATCAAACAACTAAAGGCTAAGAAAATCAATTACTGTACTTGACTGAATGACATGTGTAGCTCTAATAAGGATTCATTTATATTTAATTCATGCAGTGAGGTTTATGCAGTTTTTATTACATTTGATTATTCAATTTCCGTAGTATTTCTTATTTGATTGCTACCATTAGATAGACCTACAGTACCTCAAATAATATTGTTGCCCAATTTTGGATTGTAATTTGATACTTGAAAGCACCAAAAAGTACAAAACAACAACAAAAATAACCTATATGCGATACTGTTATTGTGAAATTAATAGTCATATCACCCACCTCAAGGCACATTATTTTTTGTCCATTACTCACACTAAAATAAAAATGCACCCTAAATGCTAATTACTGTATTAACTATCAAACATGTACCAACATGTAGACACCATATTCCTTAATGAAAGACCATCTTAAATGTCTTTTCAACTAAAAACTTAGGTCTCTAAGTTTTAAGTCCCTCTTCCAGTATCTGCACTTGTAATACCTATACTTTCATGCATTATTCTTACAAAAAACAGGTATTTTACAACAACAAACAATTCCAGAGTCACAAAGATCTCTGCATTTTCTTCATATTTGAATTCTTCTCAATCACTTATAATTACTTAAAAGTGACGTGCTGTAGAAGAGATGAAATCGAGACTCGTTGTGCCACAGAGCAGGGCTCAACACACAACACTAGCTTGAGCAGATGACTAATAAATAAAGATGATCTGATAATAAATCAAACTATGTGCTATCAAAGGGGTTTCTAAACCAAAACGTCCTCACTATAATGAGTGTAAATGTTTCCAAATCAACCGATATGTTGCTGAAATCAGCATCTATTGATTAATTACTTGACAACCTGTTGTCCACTGTATTTTTTTTTTAATTCAAATATAATTTTTTTTTACAAATATGTTTTTGTATTGTTATTTTTAAGGGTTTAATTTCCTGCTCTATTATTAATATTACAAACCGATTAATGCACATGATGAAATTTCTATACATTTAAGAATAATATATCTTCAATTAATTACTACAAATATTCAACACCTTTTCATTGCATCACTGAAAATGCTTCTTGGCTCTACTTTGGCTGTTTGACGGCGAGCCTCCTACGGCCATTGGGAGCATATATACGCATCTTATGAGTAGCTGAATGGGATCGTGACATTAGATCTAATGCCCAGAGGAGTTGTGAGAAACGTAAGACAGTGCCACACATTTTCACACACTTTATAAAAAGCCTATACACTCGTAAGCTGGACATCGATAGAGCTATATGGATGCTGGTGACTATAAAACAATAAGCGTCAGCTTAAGAAAACATCTCAGCATCTCAGAAAAACTACACCAATGGATGACGCACAATTTATAATAATGTAACATTAAAACCAATACAGTACAGCAACAAGTCATACACAATGCAGATTTGCAGAACATTAATCTTGACTTTTTTTCTCATAATGTCATAATGTCCATGTGACTAACCCTAACAAAACTGTAGCAGAAAGTCTAAACGTTAAAAAAAAGTTGCGTTTTACCTCCAAATAAAAGATGATCTACATGTTTAAGTGTGTGAACCTCGATGCGTTTGATTTACATGCAGAATGACCTAATGAGGTGTACATGAACATCAATGTCAAGCTGTAGAGAAACATTACTCTTGAATACGAGTGATTTGTCAAGATGATGTGAATATAACACATAAGGCAAGGCTCACATAGATGCATATAATTAGTGTTATACAAGCGCTGAAATTGTTTGCATACAATGAATCATTAAACTCACAGAGCTACACTTAAGCATGCTTTTTGTAATCTCTTTCTATACAAAACTCAGTTAAACTGCATTAGTGCACATGTATGAGCGGTCAATTCCATTGCAATGATTCGCAAAGAAATAAACACTTTCAAAGAGAAACCAAATCCTACATGCAACACTGTCTAAATTAGGGGTCGTTTAAATGTCACTGTCAAACAGAGTGTCAAAGTTTAGACATTCCTCTATTATAGAGCATGACATCAAAGCTGCACCATGTGAATTTGAACGATTTGTCAGTATATAGGAATATTACATATATAAGGCATGGCTAACATAGATGCATATAATTAGTGGTATTATGTAAGCGCTGGAAATGTTAGGAAAGCATGCACTGCATCATGAAACTCTTTTTTACGCACGCTTATTGCCATGGTCTTTTATTTCCTGATATAGAAGGGAAGACATTCACAGGCCCGGTCATATAGTACACGGCATGTCCACCGATGCAACACTCAGTGAATGCGTGTAATTCTCTCAAAGCGGAGTCAAAGCGTGCATTTCTTTATTAAGGCCGATCTGCGCTTTGAAGTCGCTGCATTCCTGCCCGCGTGCAGCGGCTGTTCCAACATGTTGCGAACACAGCGCGCGGCGACTGTTGACTTACAACATTATGTCTTTTATAAAAGACGGAGTGCTGTTGAAAAGATAGCCTACCTGGCGTGTTATACTGTAGAAACGTGCAGGCTTACGCGAACCTAAGGCACCAAGTTGGTGTGTAGCAGCGAATAATCGAGAAAAAGTCTCTGCACGGTGGATCAAATACTATGTATTTATACACACACACACACACACACACTCCAACTAGGTAATATCAGAAAGTGATGTTCCGCTTTAACGCGCCTCGGATCCATCGCGACTCGCTGTTTTGGTTTGTTTGGTGTTTGTGGAAGTGTCTGCTGTAACTCTTTAAAGATCACACGCGTCGATTCTGCTCTGTTTTGGGGGCTATTTCCACACTGGATTTACAAGCACCGATGTGTTCGTGTCTCAAAGCCGAAGCAAAGAACTCCAAAACACTTACCTTCGGCGAGAAGCATGAAAGTTAAGAGACTGCCACAAAGCAGCGCCGCAGTGAGCCTCATCGTGAAGAGTCCTCTTCGCAGATGTTTCTCTCCCTTCGGGTGAACGGAGTTAGACGAATAACTCTTTAAAAACCATTGTTTAAGGCGCCCGTGATTCCGTTCAGACACGGCTCTATTCAGCACACCGCGAGACCCTTGAAATGTTGTTGCACGCTCAGTCGCTTCTGCTGGAATGATCAAAAGGTGCACTGGGTTGTACCATGTGTGTTTCAGGGGTAGTTCTATTCCAGTGTAGGATATCTAGAGGGAAACCGAGGGGACAAATCACACATCGGAAGACACTTTTCCAAGTTCGCACTTAGGTTTCTGCCGCTCTGGAAGTCCAATGCACACAAGTCCTCCGGAACACAGTTTTGGGAACGCGCGCTGTTCGTGCCTCGCCGCCAGAACTTTGAAGTTCTTTGAACCCGTTTCAAACGCGAGACATGCAGCGCCCTTCTAAATACAGTGAGGCAATCCAAGTCAAACAAGACGACGTCAATAGACCAGTTGACTGACGCCTTTAACCTTCGGCTTCAGTAAACCACATCTCCTCTGCACTGCATATTTACTGGATGTAGAATATGTTTACAACGACTAAAATACAAAATATTACCACAACTGATTCATATAATGCTATGCAGTTAATATATCTGTGACTCTGGACCACAAAATCAAGGGTCAGTTTTTATTTAATTAAGATTTATACATCATCTGAAAGCTGAATAAATCATATTTACATTGATGTATGGATTACATTTACATTTACATTTAGTCATTTAGCAGACGCTTTTATCCAAAGCGACTTACAATTGGGGAGTACATAAAGCGATTAATCTTGAAGAGGCAAACATACAGAGGAAGTGCCAATAACACCAAGTCTCAGGCATTGTTCAAATAAGTACAAGCTAGCAAGGGAAGGAGAGAAAGATAAAGAGAAAGATGAAGATTTTGAAAAAGTGAAAGAGTTTTTGTTATTTTTTTTTTTTTTTATATAGTCAAGTAGAGTTGAAAGAGATGAGTTTTCAGTTGTTGCTTGAAAATTGACAGGGATCCAGTATTCCGGATGGGGGTGGGAAGATCATTCCACCGGCCAGGAACGGTGAAAGAGAATGTTCTGGAGAGTGATTTTGAGCCTCTCTGTGATGGTACCACGAGGCGTCGCTCACTAGCAGATCTCAGGCTTCTGGAGGGGATGTAGATTCGTAATAGTGAGTGGAAGTAGGTGGGTGCTGAGCCTGTGATTGTTCTATATGCAAGCATCAGTGTCTTGAACTGGATGCGAGCTGCAACTGGTAGCCAGTGCAAGGAGACAAAGAGAGGTGTAACATGGGCTCTCTTGGGCTCGTTGAAGACCAGTCGTGCTGCTGCATTCTGAATCATTTGTAGAGGTTTGATTGTGTTTGATGGAAGTCCAGCTAGAAGAGCATTGCAGTAGTCCAGTCTAGAAATGACAAGGGCCTGGACAAGAAGTTGTGCAGCATGCTCTGTCAGAAAGGGCCTGATCTTTCTGATGTTGTGAAGTGCAAACCTGCAAGATCGAGCAGTCTTTGCAATGTGCTCTTTGAAGGTCAGCTGGTCATCGAAGATTACACCAAGATTTCTGACCGAAGCTGATGGGGTAATTGTTGACGAACCTAACTGAATCGTGAAATCATGCTGTAGAGTTGGAGTTGCAGGGAAGACAAGAAGCTCAGTCTTTGCCAGGTTGAGCTGTAGATGGTTTTCTTTCATCCAAGCCGAGATGTCCGCCAGGCAGCCTGAGATCCGTGCAGCTACCGTTGGATCATCTGGTCGAAATGAGAGATAGAGCTGTGTGTCATCAGCATAGAAGTGGTAGGAGAAGCCATGTGCCTGTATGATGGGAGCCAGTGATGTAGTGTATGTGGAGAAGAGGAGGGGGCCAAGAACCGATCCCTGGGGAACCCCAGTGACCAATTTATGTGCTTTGGATACCTCCCCTCCCCAGGCCACCCTGAAAGACCGACCAGTGAGATAGGATTCAAACCAGCGAAGTGGAATCCCAGTGATATCCAGTGATGAGAGGGTGGACAGGAGGATCTGATGATTGACAGTGTCAAAAGCGGCAGACAGATCCAGCAGAATGAGGACTGATGATTTGGAATTGGCTTTTGCAATTCGCAGGGCTTCAGTGACCGATAGTAGCGCAGTCTCAGTTGAATGGCCACTCCTGAAACCTGACTGTTTAGTGTCCAGTTTGTTGTTCTGTGAAAGAAACAATGAGACCTGGTTAAAGACAACTCGTTCGAGTGTTTTGGCAATGAATGGAAGGAGAGAGATAGGTCTGTAGTTTTCCAAAAGAGAAGTGTTTAATGTAGGTTTTTTGAGCAGTGGGGTTACCCGAGCCTGCTTGAATGCAGTGGGGAAGATGCCTGTGAGGAGAGATGTGTTGATAATGTGTGTGAGTGCTGGTAGGAGTGTGGGAGAGATTGCTTGGAGAAGGTGTGAGGGGATAGGGTCTAGAGGACATGTTGTAGGATGGCTGGAGAGGAGAAGTTTGGATACTTCCGCCTCAGTGAGGGGACAGAAGGAGAAGATGGGAGTTTGAGCAGTGGATCTAGTTGGTTGGGGGTCCTGTGTGAGTGGAGGTGAAAACTGACTGCTGACTGTTTTAGTTTTGTTTGTAAAAAAAGTTGCAAAGTCATCAGCTGTGATAGAAGTGGTGGGAGGTGGTGGAGGGGGACAGAGGAGAGAATTAAATGTTCTGAAGAGATCACGCATATCTGGAGCATTGTTCTGGAAATGGAAATGTGATGATTTGGCAGTGTGGACTTCAGCAGAGAAAGATGAAAGAAACAATTGATACATACTCAGGTCCGACGGCTCGTTTGATTTTCGCCATTTTCTCTCTGCCGCTCGGAGTCTGGTCCGATGTTCACGAAGAACATCAGATAACCAGGGGTTAGAAGGGGCAGTCCGTGCTGGCCTGGAGGAGAGAGGACAAATGTCATCTAGACAAGTGGTTAAAGTAGAGCATAAAGTATCAGTAGCAGCATTCACATCCAGAGATGAGAAATGGGTAGGTGAGGGAAGAGAGGAGGATACTACAGAGGAAAGATGGGAGGGAGAAAGGGAGCGTAGGTTTCGTCTAAAAGTAACCGGTAAGGGGGTTGGTGGCACCCTGGTAGCAAAGTGTAATGTGAATTTAATGAAGAAATGGTCAGAGATATGTAGCGGTTGTACCAGAATGTTATCTGCAGTACAATCGCGTGTGTAAATTAAATCAAGTTGGTTGCCTGATTTGTGAGTGCTAGTAGTGGTAAGGCGTTTGAGATCAAATGAGGCTAAGAGCGAATGAAAGTCTGTAGCATAAGGCTTTTCTAGATGAATGTTGAAATCGCCAAAAACTAAGAGTGGAGTTCCATCCTCCATGAAAGAGGACAGCAACCCATCCAGCTCCTCTAGGAAGGGGGCTAGAATTTGACCAGGGGGACGATAGATTACCACAATCTGGAGTTTTATAGGAGCCATTACAGTAATCGCATGGGATTCAAATGAGTTGTAATTGCATAGGGGCGACTGGGTTGAGTATTTCCAATTATTTGAAATGAGCAGACCAGTGCCCCCACCCCGGCCAACCTGACGTGGGGTGTGAGAAAAAGAGAAATTGTTAGAGAGGGCAGCTGGAGTTGCTGAGTCTTCTGGACGAATCCAGGTCTCAGTCAAGCCCAAGATGCTGAGAGTGGATTGTAAAGAAAAAGCGGAAATGAAGTCTGCTTTGTTGACAGCTGACTGACAATTCCAGAGAGCCATAGAGAAAGAAAGAGGTGTAGTAGAAGATGTAGAGATGGGGCGCAGGTTAGCAGGATTACGTTGCCGTCTGCGTGTGATGTTAGAGCGTGGTCGAGAGACAACCGGAATGGTTTTGAAACACATGATAGAGGTGGAAGTATAGAGGATAGCAAAGGAGAGTGTGTGAGGGAAGGGAGGAAAAAATATACCTGAATGCGTTGCCGGTGTCGTTGCTCGGGTAAAGTCGCACAGGAAAAAGTCGCACAGGATTGGACAATATCTGGCTGAGATACAACTATTTGAAAATCTGGAATCTGAGGAAGCAAAAAAATCTAAATATTGAGAAATCATCTTTAAAGTTGTCAAAATTAAGTTCTTAACAATGCATATTAGTAATCAAAAATACGTTTTTATATAATTACATTAGGAAATGTACAAAATATATGCATGAAACATGATCTTTACTTAATATCCTAATGATTTTTGGCATTAAAGAAAAATTGATAATTTTGACCCATACAATGTATTGTTGACTATTGCTACAAATATACCCCAGCGACTTAAGACTGCTTTGTGCTCCAGGGTCTATATACATATATATATAGTATATAGTCTGTATATATATATATACACTATTTCAAACTATAATAGTATCTCCACACTAAACTAAATCTGATGCATACAAATTTCAACATAAAAAAGGAGGAATGATTTGCATGAAAGTGATAAAAACCTAAACCCAGTAAAACCCGACCCTTTATCCTGCCTTACTTTCATCAATAGACTTTCCAGTCAAATTCACACTCTTCAAAAGATATATATAAAGAAATCAAGTTCCTCTTTAAATGTTTTGAGCCCTCAAACGTGTTTTCTGTGCCATGTGTTTAATGAATTGATGTATGATTTCTGATATAAAATACAGACTCGGTGCACTGAGCAGGGACGGTTTCACTGGCCTGAAAACCTGTTCAAGATGTTTGCTCTCTCTTATAAACATGGATGCCTGGATTAACATCCACAACATCGTACGTACTGTTTATCTTTGTCATTTGTGGCCTTTTTTGCTACAAATGCATGTTTGCTCACAGACAAGCGAGTGTCTTTACAGCTAATCATATTGCTGAGCTTGGTTGTGTTGTTCAGTGTTCTCCAGCAGGACAACAGAGATCTGGCATTGATGTGACCTGTCAAGGTGAATGAAAACCTATCATCATATAAAGTGATCGTGAATCTTCTGAAGATGTGGATTAAACTGATTCATATCGATTATGACTCACAATGTGTTTCTGAACATTTTGAATCATCAAGGGTTTGGTTGCATGGCTTTCAATGGAGGGAGAGTAATCACTCATTAAAACTATCATAATGTACGTTACTAAGATGAACCAAAGTCTTATGAACTGCATTCTGTACCACTATTGTATAAGTCATGTGACATTATTGACATCATTATAGGTTTTTAAGAATATTTTGCAATAGTATTTCAATGGAGAGAATATTAATTTATTAGTTAAAGTATTAGTAATTGTGTTGTATATTTGTCATTTTTATAAGTTTTTTTAATTGTCTATATAGAGTTTATTCAGTTGTGGTTAATAATATTAGTTCAGACAAAGGTTTTGTACTTATTTAGAGATATTAACCTTTTTTAGTTAAAGTCATTAGGTAGAGTGTGTGTGTGTGTGTGTGTGTGTGTCAGTGTGTGTGTGTAAGTGTGTGTGTGTGTGTAATGTGTCTATATAGTGTGTGTGTTGTGTCAGTGTGGCGTAGTGTGTGTGTGTAGTGTGTGACCCAAGTGTGTGTTGTGTGTGTGTGCGTGTAAGTGTAACCTGTGTGTGTGTGCGCGTGTGCGTGCAAGGTGCGTGCGTGTGTGTGTGTGTGTGCGCGTGTGCGTGCGTGCGTGTGTGTGTGTGTGTGCGTGCGTGCGTGCGCGTGTGTGCGTGCGTGTGTGTGTGTGTGTGTGCATGTGCGTGCGTGCGTGTGTGCGTGTGCATGCATGCTATTTAATTTGAGTTAACTATAATATATGCTTACTGCTTATGATCTTCATTAGTTATTAACACTACCCTGTTTTCCTGGTATCTATAATATAAAATAAATGTCGAGGTAATGTTTTGGTGATATTTTTGTATCCGTGTTGTCTGAGGACAAAACCAGTGTTCACAAAACTACAACTTTGGTAGTGCTGAGGAAGGTTGTGTGAAGCACATGCTGTGGTAACAAACAATGAATATTTAATAATGTCAATAACAACATATTTTTTCCTGTGTTTATGCAAAATGTATTTCCCTTTCATGTCAACCCCTTTCAGATGAGGATCCTCTCATGACAAACTCAATAGAAATTCAGATTGGCCATATTGTCTGCAAATGTGTTCTCTGCTAACTTTTGACTTTTAATCTTCTGTTTATTTCAGCTGGAAATTTAATATTTCATGCCATCGGCTCTTATCAATAAACTGTGTAGAGAGAGTCTACTTAATGCATTTTTTTTTTTTTTTCAGAATTTCTCTTCCTTCTTTTAACTTTATTTTTGGGTAGTATGTTGTACATCAACCAGAGTACCACCATAAATACCAGCATTTGCAGTTTACCATCTTATTTTACCAGGTATTGTCCTTGAGATTTAAAGGAATAGTTCACCCAGAAATGTAAATATGCTGAAAATGTCCAAGATTAGGATGAGTTTGTTTCTTCCTCAGATTTGGAGAAATGTAGCATTACATCACTCATCAGTGGATGCTCTGCTGTGAGTGAATGGGTGCCGTCAGAATGAGAGTCTGATAAAAACATCACAATAATACACACCACTCCAGTCCATCAGTTAACGTCTTGAGAAGAAAAAGCTGTGTGTTTGTAAGAACCAAACGGGTGTTTTAACTTAAAATGTTCATCTCTGGCCAAAATCCATAACAACGCTTCGTGCAGTGAAAAGATCATCTCCTGTCTCTCACATCACAATCCACACATATACATGTTTAGAGCTGCTTTCTCTTGTAAATGGTGCTTAGTCTGCACAGATTTCTCTCCTGATTCAGACCAGATTACTTTTTGACATGAGAAAGCAATATTATGGAAAGAGGACATTTTGTCTGGAAGCAACAGTTTAAAGTTGAAAACCACCTAATGATGGATTTTCTCTTACAAACATGAATCTTTTGTCTTCTCAGGACTTTAACTGATGGACTGGAGTGGTGTGGATTACTGTGATGTTTTTATCAGCTGTTAGGCGTATCACTCTGACGGCACCCATTGCAAGTAATGTAATGCTAAATTTCTCAAAATCTGTGCTAAACAAACCACAACTCATCTACATCTTGAATGGCCTGTGAGAACAAGTTTAATTATTAATTTTAACTTATGTACTAAGTGTCTTAATTTGTGGTGTTATTTATTATTTTGGGAATGTAATAGCGGTGTGCAGAAATCCATGAAGACACAAGCTCATCTTGAATGGGCTGAGGTTGAGTACATTTTCATTTTCGGGTGAACTTTTCCTTTAAACAGACTTGGGTTTGGTTCGTTGGAGCACATACGAGTTTTGAAGACAAAGCAACTGAAATCGCCCACAAAACACGGCTCTGCTCATGTTGAGCCAAAGGTTTCTAATTTTTGTAAGTTTTACTTTGTTTCTGGACTGATGTTAATCAAAAGTTTTACTCGGTTAAAATTGAACACAGTCTGTTGTGTGAAGGAACTGCATATTCAGAGGCCATCTGTTAAACAGTTTTTATCAAGGACACGCCACTACTTTGCAAAGACTTGAATAACATTCACAGGATGAATATTGAACACCGCTGCAGCACCATCTGCTTCTCTGTGAAGGTGGGATGACACAAGGTTTAAAATACTTTGGGAGTATTTTATGTTACAGTCCGTTTCTACATGAATGTATTTATTAACAACTAGTATTAACCCCGAACCCAACCGTAGCCCGTATTAAAGGGACAGTTCACAGAAAAAGGATAGTTTACTCACCCTTAGGTTGCTCCAAACCGGTGTGCATTTCTTTCTTCTGCTGAAGAAATGTTAGAAATCAAACAGTTGCGGGTCCACATTGACTTCCATAGCATTATTTTTCCATATTATGGAAGTCAATGGGGACCAACAGCTGAAGCAACAATCTTCACAATATCTTCTTTTGACTTCAACAGGAGAAAGATGGTCAGTCTGACGAAAAGTGCGATCGTAATTCTCATATATCTTTCCAGTATGTTGCTAACTAAACTTACTTGACTGAATAAAAACCTCCAGAGTGTTTTCGTGTCAATGGCCTGCGATGCTGAAGGATGAAAATGGATGGATAGATGTGCTGTATTTACTGCAGTTATGCTATTGAATATTAAGTCAAACTTAACAATTAAAAGTAGCTATACTCCAGTGGAAACTAATAGTTGCAAATTCATTTAAACTTGTCTCATAGAAACAACACTACAGAAGGATGGTAAAATGACCTGCATGGTCAAAGAAAAGCTCAACTGGGTCATGAAACACAAAAATACTTATTTTTAGACAATAACAGATATGCACCCGTCACATTTTAAAACAACGTCTTACATACAAATGTATGGTTTAGTGCAGTGTTTCTCAAGCCTGGTCCTGGTCCCCAACGATGCACATGTTGTATGTCTCCCTGATCTGACACACCCAGGTCCTGGAGTTTCTTCTGATGAGCTCATGAGTTAAATCAGGTGTTTGATTAGGGAGACACACAAAATGTGCAGTGTTGGGGGCGCCCAGGACCAGGGTTGAGAAATGGAAAACGAGTATTTTATATTAGTTCTCATTTGAAAACACACAGAAAGTGGCATAGGGACGGGTTGTCGGAGTAATTGGGAAGAAGGACGCACAAGAGACATGTTCACATTATTCATGAATTGATTTCCATCCGGGACATGACAGCGTCCTCTGCATAAACCAGCTCCAACCAGATCCAATACACTTGTCTGGAAGTTTCCAGTGAGTCTGAAGACCTTGATAAGTTGGTTTAGACATCAATACCATTTCTGGGCTATGATTTTATTGTTGTTATTATTAATATTATACTCATTTTGAGTCATTTCGAAAGAAATATCCATGAATATTTCCTGTTTTAAAGCATCTTTGAAGTTAATTAACCATGTAACCTGCTGAGTACCCTGCTAAAAAAAACAATAGAAGCCCAATAGAAACCATCACAGAAATTCTATTGGTTTCCATTAAAATACCATTATGAACCATTAGCTTTTTCCAGTAAAACCATTACAACAATAATCTATTTGTAGGTGTGTTTTGGGCATTTTTCCAACAGGATTTTAACATCCCACCAATAGAATCCATCACATACCAGTAGACACCATTATAGTTTCCATTAAAACCAACACAATTCCCATTAAAACCATTACATTTTCTATTGTGTTTTGGGCAGGGTACTATTGTTTTTTTCAGCTGGGTAGGTTTTGTTCAGAGAATAAGTTGCTATTGTTACTGATATACCCTAAAGGTTACCTCAGGTTTGAAGCCCAAATGTGAGATCTATCCATCCCATAACATGTTTTCTGGAATAACCCCTTGAAATATAACAACCAAGTGCTGTGAAACAAACTAATGGAGGTGCTCTGAACTAATATCCAGGCGAGGGCTCTCTCTGGTGGGCTGGAGAGGGAGATGCATGTCACAGAGTCTCCTTCTCTATGAACTGGATTGATTTGTTTTAGGGTCTTATATGGTTTTGGGGATTTAGACTGGCTGATAACAGGGATCTCCAGACTGGTATCATATTATGCAATGCTCTGAGCCCTATACCTGAGCACTTTCTGCATCATTTGTATCCCTTTATAGTCCTTTTTATACAATCTGAGATCTTGTTCTCACATGTTGACAATCATGATAAATATCAGAAATGTGATGCAATTTTGATAAATATTGATTATAAGGTTGAGGTATATTATATGTCTTCAATATTTTAGATTAGTGTTTCACAAACATATTCAAAACCAAGTACCTCCTTACGAAAAAGAAGTATACTTGAGCATACTTTAAAAAAAATAGTGTAATTTAGTTTAAAAGAATATAATTAAGTGTGAGTGTAATGTTTTCAGACACTTAATAAAATGTTAAATTGCAACTAAGCAAAAATGTATTATTTAAAATGTTATATGAAATGCATTAGCTGAACTTAAGAGTGCTTTTTTAACAAGTAGGGCTTAAGTACATCTTTATACGCAATTTTATAATTGTCTTTGAAATCTGGTTAAAGTGTATGAATGTACTGATTAGTATTTATGATAACTTTAAATATTTCATTTCTGTTTAAACGTATTGTATCCATGTTTTAAATATATTTGCAATTACAAATTTTTAATGAAGTTGCAATTTAGTATGTTTAAAATATACTAACTTTAAATGTAATATTGAATAAAACAGTTAAAATTATAATCAAGTACTTTACGTGTGCATTTGTTAGACAGTAAAACTTTTAACTTCACATTATTACAAAGTGCACTTTAAAAAAAATTGAAGTCACTTAAGTGGCCTTTTATTTTATTAATATTACATGTACATTTTTTTTACACAAGATTTGAAGTACACTATAAGTCCACTTCCAATACAATTAAGGGCACTTCTTTTACACTTATTTTTGTGGTGATCCTGTGACAAAAAAAATATGCAACCAGTTTTGCAAATAAATTGTGCTATTATGCAAATTAATTTCATAACTTCACATTCCAAGGTTCAAAAGAATGTACAAACAGCCGATCCAGACTTTTTGTTAACAGAGTGTCTGTGTCACGGCACGGTAAGGGAACACGCCGTGTACACTGGGGTCTGGTCCAAATGCAGGTATTTATTAACTGAAAAGCAGACAAACAGACAAAGTGTTCCTGTGGGCTCAGTGTTAGAGCATTGCGTTAGCAGCGCAAAGGTTGTGGGTTCGATTCCCAGGGAACACACATACTGACAATAAATGTATATACTGTAAGTCGCTTTGGATAAAAGTGTCCGCTAAATGCATAAATGTAAATGTAAATTAAAAATCAAAACGTAAACAAACACAGATCTCAGAATCTGACAACTGGCTCGAAGCAGAACATGACACAAATACGGCAACTTAGTGCTTGCATCAGTCCACGATACACAACTAATAATCCATGGCGTGGGGAACGAGTGTAATAGCCACCAGGATGGGCAACAGCTGTGTGTGTGTGTGTGTGGGTGCACAGGTGTGTGGAGTGAGTAAAGGTGTCCGGGAGGACGGGCGATGGTGACCTCTGGTGGCGAGAGCGGGACACACAGGGCCCGGACCCCTGACAGTCTGTCACTAACCAGATAACGGTAATTGGAAACTAAATGTAGTCATTGTGAATTCAAGCCTGAATTATTGATCAGAAGGACAGTGGCAATAGTATCCATGCTTTCTTCGCCACAGTTAGACAGTGAACATGTCTAAGAAAGTTAAGGTAAGGAAATGCTCTTGGTTTCATTATATTGGTGTTTTATGTAGTTAGGGCTGGGGTGAGAAAGGGAGAAACTGAGCTTGTACATTATTATGTTGTTGTGCAAGTAACTAAGAATACCTCATTAAGAGTACAGCATTAGTCTTCATCTACTTTGATGTCATGGACAGAAACATAAAATAATGCATGATTATAAGCAAGCATTGGTGTAATGTCTGTATTGTATCAGCTATTAAACTCTTTAAAGTAAGAAGCAAAGCATCTCTGTATTAGCTGCATTTTGATTTAGGTTTAATCAGGTACTATTAAGTCACACATGGTAGTGGTGGCAAAAAGTTGTCGCTACACTAAAAGGAGTCATGCACTGTTTTTTTTGGTCCTCTTGCAATGTGGAAGTTCTGAAAAGTTTGGATGATGATAACCTTCACAAATAAATACAGTCAGGTCTATATATATTTGGACAGTGACACACGTTTCATAATTTCGTCTCTGTATGCCACCAGAACAGAATTTAAAATAAAACAATGAAGATAAATTTGCCTAAGAAAATGATCTTTCATGAAGTGAGTAACATCTCTAAGTGAATGAAAACATCCTGCAAAGTTTTAAATCTGAAAATGCACCGTGTATAAAGTCATTGTCTCTCAAAAGAAAGAGTCGACTCTGAATCATTGAAACGAGTCGTTTCATTTCCAAGGGCTCAAATGTAATTAGACAAATGAATATAAATAATATTTATTTGAGAATCCTTTGCAGGCAGGGACTGTCTTAAGTCTGGAGCTCATGGACATCAGCAGAGACTGGGTTTCTTCTTTGTGATGCTTTGCCAGGTCTTTACTGCGGCTGACTTCAGTTGTTGTTTGTTTGTTTGCCTTTAGTTTTGTCTTCAAGGTCAAGGGTCAAGGTTTCTTTATTTGTCACATAATAAATTATACAGGGTATAATCAGAAGTGAAATGTAAGTGAAATCAGGTCCGCTCAGTGGACATTGCAAAATAATAAAAATAAAAATTATATAAAGTAACAACACAAGAGCATATATATGGTAAAAAAAGAGAAATAAGAGTAAAATGTGCAATGGAATAAAAAGTGCAAAACAATATGATGTGCAAAAACAATAAGATGTGCAAAAAACAGTGAGTGAAATGCAGCTCAATCGGGTTCAGATCAGGAGAGTGACTCGGCCATTGCAGAATAATCCACTTGTTTACCTTCAAAAACTCCTGGGTTGCTTTTCCGGTATGTTTTGGGTCATTGTCCATTTGCACTATAAAGCGCCACACAATCAGCTTTGCGCTCTTTGACTGAATCTGGGCAGAGAGTATATCTCTATATCCGGCTGTTTCTGTCTTTCTGTCACATCATCACTAAACAACCCAGAGCCACTGGAAGCCATGCAGCTCATGCATAACACTGCTCCACCGTGCTTCACAGAGGATGTTGTATGCTTTGATCACGAGCCGTTCCAAGCCTTCTCATTCTGGTACAGGTTGATCTTAATTTCAGCCGTCCAAACAATGCTTTTCCAGAAGTGCTCTGGCTTTTTAGATGTTTTTTGTCAAAGTGTAATCTGGCCTTGTTTGCTTTGCACCTGGTTGTAGAGCTCTGTATTTGCTCTGGTGAAGTCTTCTCTTGCTTGTAGACACGTCTGTCTCCTGGAGAGAGTTCTTCTCTTGGCTGGATGTTGTGAAAGAGAGAGGATCCTCCGATCATCACCTCTGTATTTGCTCTGGTGAAGTCTTCTCTTGCTTCTAGACACGTCTGTCTCCTGGAGAGTGTTCTTCTCTTGGCTGGATGTTGTGAAAGAGAGAGGATCCTCCGATCATCACCTCTGTGTTTGCTCTGGTGAAGTCTTCTCTTGATTGTAGACGCGTCTGTCTCCTGGAGAGTGTTCTTCTCTTGGCTGGATGTTGTGAAGGATCCTCCGATCATCACCTCTGTGTTTGCTCTGGTGAAGTCTTCTCTTGATTGTAGACACGTCTGTCTCCTGGAGAGAGTTCTTCTCTTGGCTGGATGTTGTGAAAGAGAGAGGATCCTCCGATCATCACCTCTGTGTTTGCTCTGGTGAAGTCTTCTCTTGCTTGTAGACACGTCTGCCTCCTGGAGAGTGTTCTTCTCTTGGCTGGATGTTGTGAAAGAGAGAGGATCCTCCGATCATCACCTCTGTATTTGCTCTGGTGAAGTCTTCTCTTGATTGTAGACACGTCTGCCTCCTGGAGAGTGTTCTTCTCTTGGCTGGATGTTGTGAAAGAGAGAGGATCCTCCGATCATCACCTCTGTATTTGCTCTGGTGAAGTCTTCTCTTGCTTGTAGACACGTCTGTCTCCTGGAGAGAGTTCTTCTCTTGGCTGGATGTTGTGAAAGAGAGAGGATCCTCCGATCATCACCTCTGTGTTTGCTCTGGTGAAGTCTTCTCTTGATTGTAGACACGTCTGCCTCCTGGAGAGTGTTCTTCTCTTGGCTGGATGTTGTGAAGGATCCTCCGATCATCACCTCTGTATTTGCTCTGGTGAAGTCTTCTCTTGATTGTAGACACGTCTGCCTCCTGGAGAGTGTTCTTCTCTTGGCTGGATGTTGTGAAAGAGAGAAGATCCTCCGATCATCACCTCTGTGTTTGCTCTGGTGAAGTCTTCTCTTGATTGTAGACACGTCTGCCTCCTGGAGAGAGTTCTTCTCTTGGCTGGATGTTGTGAAGGATCCTCCGATCATCACCTCTGTATTTGCTCTGGTGAAGTCTTCTCTTGCTTGTAGACACGTCTGTCTCCTGGAGAGTGTTCTTCTCTTGGCTGGATGTTGTGAAAGAGAGAGGATCCTCCGATCATCACCTCTGTGTTTGCTCTGGTGAAGTCTTCTCTTGCTTGTAGACACGTCTGTCTCCTGGAGAGAGTTCTTCTCTTGGCTGGATGTTGTGAAAGAGAGAGGATCCTCCGATCATCACCTCTGTGTTTGCTCTGGTGAAGTCTTCTCTTGCTTGTAGACACGTCTGCCTCCTGGAGAGTGTTCTTCTCTTGGCTGGATGTTGTGAAAGGGTTTTTCTTCACCATGGACAGGATTCTCTCAATCATCACTGTTGTCCTCCGTGGACATCCAGGCCTTGGACATGGCTGTCCAAGCCAACAAAAAGACACATAAATATATGCATTATTAGCATGAATAATTTTTTTTATTAAAAGTAATCATGTGTTTTATGTTGCATTTAATCGTGAGTTCATATTTACGGTCATGCTATTCAAAGAAATGTTTGCAAAAAATCGCTAAAGTTTGCTAAACTTCATATCATTACTGACTGCACAATAGTGCCACATCATATGTTCATGTCTGATCAGGGCGATAACCCTGATTTATTTTTCCTCTCGTTGCTGGAAAATACAATGTAGCGATTCAACATTTAATCAATAAAAGTCGTGGGGCAGCGTTGACGAGTTTCTTTACTCCTGGATGTGTGAGGTGCACGATCTCCGATATGGGTGTGTGTGTGTGTAGTGTGTGTGTGTGTGTGTGTCAGTAAGCAGCGCATTAATATTGAACGGTAAGGCTCTAAAGCACACCAGTAGTGTGTGTATTGTAGGAGCTAGACGATGGTGGTGTCCCAATTCTTAGGGGAATATTTTCACCCCTACCCTTTGACACTGTTTTAGGGGACAAGGGGAAGGGGTATAAAATAGAATTGGGATTGGGTCTTAGAATCAACTCCAGACCTTTTACCTGCTTAATGGATGTAGAAATAACGAAAGAATAGCCCACGCCTGTCCATTAAACAGCTTAGAGCTTAAATGCTGGAGAATGGGTTTTAATAATAAAATAAACAAAGATTAACTAAAACTAAAGACGACGTAAAACAACGGATCAGCACAGGACTACAGACACTTGGAGGATAAATAGGGAGACAAACAGGGGTAACGAGGGGGACACAGGTGGAGCAACTGAAACAATGATTGGGTAACAAGATGGGAGGGGACAGACAATAGACAGGAGAGCACATGGCACAAACAACAAGCCATGTGTTCAACACACAGAGACATCTGGTGGCCAGCCCGGGCACACCAGCAGGACCGTGACAGTAAGTAGTCTACATGTAGTTAATTTATATTACTCAGTACTTAAATGTATAACTACACTGTAACAAGGACACCTTAAAATAAAGTGTAACCCTATATATTTGTTGCACTAAAAATGGGCCAATTTAGTCAGAAGAATTGAAATAGTAGGCCTGCCATCTACATGAACATATATACTAGTAATACAATGATTTATTATACTTACTACATAAAGTATACTTAAACTTGAATTAAGTTTATTTAATAAAACGAAGCTGAAGAATACTTGTTGTAAGGGACGCTCTACCTTGACCTTACATTTGCTCAAACACAGGCCATGTACAGTGCAGAAAACGCTGCTACACTATCTAAAATACATATTATTTCAACAGCATCAAGATAGAACTAAACTAAATATTATCTAACTACACTCACCGCCACTTTATTAGGTACATCTGGTTAGTAACACACATTGCTAATCAGCCAATCACATGGCAGCAACTCAATGCATTTAGGCATCTAGATGTGGTGAAGACGACTTGCTGGAGTTCAAACCGAGCATCAGAACGGGGAAGAAAGGGATTTAAGTGACTTTGAACGTGGAATGGTTGTTGGTGCCAGACGGACTGGTCTGAGTATTTCACAAACTGCTGATCTACTGGGATTTTCACACACAACCATCTCTAGGGTTTACAGAGAATGGTCTGAAAAAGAGAAAATATCCAGTGAGCGGCAGTTGTGTGGATGAAAATGCCTTGTTGATGTCAGAGGTCAGAGGAGAATGGCAGACTGGTTAGAGATGATAGAAAGACAACAGTAACTCAAATAACCACTCGTTACAACCAAGGTCTGCAGAATACCATCTCTGAACACACAACACGTCGAACCCTGAAGCAGATGGGCTCCAGCAGCAGAAGACCACACCGGGTGCTGCTCCTGTCAGATAAGAACAGCACACGGAGGATACAATTCACACAGATCACCAAAACTGGACGATAGAAGATTGTAAAACGTTGCCTGGTCTGATGAGTCTTGATTTCTGCTGCATTCAGATGTAGGGTCAGAATTTGGTGTAAAGAACATGAAAGCATGGATCATCCTGCCTTGTCTCAACGGTTCAGGCTGGTGGTGGTGTAATGGTGGGGGGGTATTTTCTTGGCACACTTTGGGTCTCTTAGTACCAATTGAGCATCGTTTAAACGCCACAGCCTACCTGAGTATTGTTGCTGACCATGTCCATCCCTTTATGACTACAGTGTACCATCTTCTGATGTACTTCCAGCAGGATAATGCACCATGTCACAAAGATCAAATCATCTC
The DNA here is from genome assembly GCA_027422435.1 of Schizopygopsis pylzovi. Taxonomy (NCBI): domain Eukaryota; kingdom Metazoa; phylum Chordata; class Actinopteri; order Cypriniformes; family Cyprinidae; genus Schizopygopsis; species Schizopygopsis pylzovi. Next base: position 44,257,552 of record CM049819.1, on the reverse strand, counting down.
AGACTGGTTTCTTGAACATGACAATGAGTTCACTTTACTCAAATGTCCTCCACAGTCACCAGATCTCAATCCAATAGAGCACCTTTGGGATGTGGAGGAACGAGAGATTCACATCATGGATGTGCAGACGACAAATCTGCAGCAACTGCGTGATGCTATCATGACAATATGGACCAAAATCTCTGAGGAATGTTTCCAACACCTTGATGAATCTATGCCACGAAGAATTAAGACAGTTCTGAAGGTAAAAGAGGGTCCAACCCGGTACTAGCAAGGTGTACCTAATAAAGTGGCCAGTGAGTGTATATCACACTTTATAACAAGTATACTCTAATAAAGTACTTACAGTCCATTAACAAAGTATTAGTTTTTCCGTAGTTTATAAATTATAGTCGCTACATTGGTAATGTATCAACAGGCTATATATAAATAGTGAGTTCTTCATTGTCACTGTAATTAGGAGTGAATAGGTCTCACTTTCGATTAGTTCACTGGAAATGAGAAAATGTCATTAATTAAGTGCTTGAAACCAACCTTTATTGAACCTTAATTGCACTCATTATTTTAAATAGAATGTATTAACCACAGTTTATAAGCTATGAATTACCAATAGTTTGCAAATGCTTTGTAAGTGGTGTATTACTGTATACACTTATTATATTATAAATGTTATATTATATTATAAATGTTACCTTTCTATTTATCTGTCTATCTAGACTACTGTGCAAAAGCCTTATGTTTCCATATTTGGTGACTTTTGTAAAAAAAAAAAAAAAAGACCACTAATCAGCTGTTGAGAGCAGTTTTCAAGGGGAGGAGCTTAGCTGCGCTGCCTTTGGGGAAGGAGAGCAAGAGGACAAATGTACTTTTTCCCCACTCACATCTGTCTTATTTTACAGTCAAAACCATAGAAGTATTCAAAAATAGGCTGGATTCTGAATACATCAGGTGTTACTTGCATTCAGATACATCTCAGTCATGTGTACTTAACATTAATTCATTATAGGGCTGTCACTTTAACATGATAATTATCCCCTGATCTGAATTAAGTGATTTTGTTTTTGGGGGGGGGGGGTATGTGTGTGAGTGCACATAATGTGCATGTCTGAGAGCATAGGTTGTTTGTGGGATGGACTGTCATGGTTTTTTTCTTAGCGTGGGAAAGAGAGAGAGATTTCTGGGTTTAGCAGAGTAAGTTGATGTAGTTTTGGGAGGAGAGAGAGAGAGACGTAGACGAACACACCATTAATTCTACAAGCACATATTTGAGCCCCTTCAAACTCAGCCCACAGGAGCGAGAGGAAACGGCTCTTCCCGCTCCCCTTCTCTAGGACTGTTTGTAGAGCAGCTGGGTGGAGCAGAGCTCTCTCACACACTCATACTGCACACACACACACACACACACACACAGATGTTCATAGACATGTACCTCTCAACCAGCGAGGAGTCTGATTTGGTGAGTCCCAATAATCTAACGTTGTTTTGTCATTCTTTGCGATGTTCGACATCCATTTTCTGCTCTTTTAAACAATGCTTGGCTGCTTTCTGGAAGTTTCTAGGCTAGGATTTTGTGGGTGGGAAAAACACATTTCCTGAAAGTTTCCTGAACTTTTTTCCACAGTCTTGCATTGATGTGTGAGTGTGTTCGAGACTGTAAACGTGTCTTTATTACATACGTGATGTGTTTACACTGATTATGGTATAAACACAGCTTTTAGACATACAGAACTTTAGGTTTCCAAACTACTGTCAAGTTTCAAGTTTTTGGCATCATAAAACTCAAGGGATAATTCATGGAAAATCCTATGTTTCTGTAATGTCTAGATCACTTCTGTACGTTCTTTCTTTGTTAAGAGTATGTTAATGCATAACATACGCAACATTCATACGTGTTTCCTCCTGGGTTCGTCATGAGGCTAAAAATACAAATACAGTACTGAAAGTTTTAGTTTTCAAGTTTAAACTTAATATATTTGAAATTAACATTTTTAGAACTTGTATTATTTACAGTTTTTTATAAGTAAAATATAAAGTATTATCTGCTTGATTAGCAAAGTACTTTGATGAAAATGTGATGCATTTAGCATGTGTTTTTCTAGACTGATGGACCCAAACAAATAGCTCTCTACAAAATACATGAAAATGAAAAAAAGATAAATGAGAAAGAGAGAGACAGATAACTTAAACTACTAATTACAATCTACTCTTAAATGAAAGCAAATCACTTAAATAAATGGCTAAAAGTAAGAAACGTTGTCCTAGTGTGTGAGTGTGCATGAGAATCTGTGTGATTTAGTCGATAGGTGTAATTATCCACATTGATGTCTGGTGCTCTACTTTAAACTGACAGGGTGGAACATGATCGAATGCATCAGAGTGAATTTGTGTGCTTGTGTGAGTGTGTTTTCATGATCTCGTTGACCTCGCAGAAAGAAATCTGTGCTAAATAGCTTGAGGAGCACAGCTGTGACATGTTGACTCTATGTGATTCTCTGTGTGTGTGTGTGTGTGTGTGTGTGTGTGTGTGTGTGTGTGTGTGTGTGTGTGTGTGTGTGTGTGTGTGTGTGTGTGTGTGTGTGTGTGTGTGTGTGTGTGTGTGTGTGTGTGTGTGTGTGTGTGTGTGTGTGTGTGTGTGAGTGAGATAAAGATAAAGATAAAGATAAAATAATACCAACATAGGATCATTGGAAAACTATGACTCTATATACATTTTCCAAAACTTCAAAATTATATATTTTCTATTTCCTTTTCACATCTTATGATCCCATGGGCAGATTACTATGTAAAGGGGTCATATGATGCTATTTTAAAGATAATTACTTTGTGTATTTGGTGTAACAGAATATGTTGTCATGCTTTAATGTTCAAAAAACACATTTTTCAGATACTGTACATTATTGTATGTCCTCTATGCCCCGCCTCTCTCAAATGCTTCATTTTATACAAAGCCCCTCCTTCTGACAAGCACAGTCTGCTCTGATTGGCCAGCTGACACTGTGCATTGTGATTGGCCAAACCCCACAAGCGCATAACGCCCCTTTTCATTTCGTGAGCTTTAGCTTTCAAAGTAAATATAAAGATAGTTAATAAGGTTGTTAGTTTTAGCATCAGTTCAAGCCGAGAGGGGAACAGAGTCGCGTCACAGTGATGATGCTCGAATGTGTTTAAACACAAGCCGCGGTTAAGACAGCTGACTCTACTGTGATGTGATCCTCTCTCTCTCTCTCTCTCTCTCTCTCTCTCTCTCACACACACACACACACACACACACACACACACACACACACACACACACACACACACACACACACATACATGTTGGTTTTTATGGTTTACGGGGACTCTCCATAGGCGTAATGGTTTTTATACTGTACAAGCTGTATGTGCTATTGCCCTACACCTACCCTACACCTAAACTTAGCCCTCACAGGAGACGGTGCATTTCTATTTTCCCCCCAAAAAACTCTCTCTGTATGATTTATAAGCATTTTAAATTATGGGGACACTGAAAATGTCCTCATAAATCACCTTCTCCTTGTAATACCTATGTCATACCCATGTCATTATACAAATTTGTGTCCTCATAAACCACATAAACATGCACACACACACACACACACACACACACACACACACACACACACACAACAGTCAATAACACATACTTAAACTAATAACAAAACATACAGTTGCTGATTCAGAAGCGCCAGATTGTCAGAGCAAAGTCAGAGTTACCTCCTCTCCTAGGTTCACGAAACGCTTGTCCATAAAACGCGTTGCTGTTCACAGCGTCTCCCTGACACGGCTGCATCAACACTACTGCGGTTACTGAAACCAGGCCTTATGCAAATATTGCCACATCATGACATAGACGTGTGGGGGCGTGTTTGAATGAGCTGTTTTAGGAGGGTGTGACAGAGTCTTAACTTTGATAAAGAATATCTCTTTGGTTCTGAGACTAGTCTTTGCTTCTTCAGGGATCTTATCTATGCACGAACAGCTTGTAACTCTCCAAAGAGTTACTGACTCCACTGTGATGTGACCCTGTCTCTCTCTCTCTCTCACACACACATGCGTGCTCGCGCGCACACACACATCGCGTATGACGCTCAAAACTTGTTATTAAACTAATAACAAAACATACTTTCAGTCTCTGATTCAGACGCGATTGTCAAAGCAAAGTCGGAGTTGACCATTTTTTTTTTTTTAGAAATAGCCTTCATGCAGCCAGCCATGTACTCTCCTAGGTTCACAAAACTGTCGTCCATAAAATGCGTTGCACAAATTCGAACATTTAGGTTGTGCTGTTCTGTTGTAAACTAATCTTAACAATGATTCCTAATTGCATCTACTTTAGGAAGGCCAAATAATGTGCTTTTGCTTTCACATAGAAACACAGCGTCTCCCTAACACGGCTGCATCAACATGTTTTTAGCACCACTTACTTAACATTTTACTTTGAAAGTGTCGCGAAACATGCAAGTAGCACCATAATATCATTACGCAGAAATGTCGCCACAGGCACTTTTTCCAATGAGACCGAGTTGTGATATACTGTAGAATTTGAACTCATCAGGTCATTCAGATCAGTCGTTCATTGTCCCAGAATAGGCACCAAGTTCTGTAACCACAATAAAACTGTTTTGCAAATTACTGCTCATTTACGTCAAGTCTTATGAAGAATTCTGTTATTTTCTGAAAATAAGTCTGTGATCATTTCTGAAAAAAAAGAGTGATATTTCTTTGATTAGATGCAAGCTAGTTCGTAGAGATGAACTGTGTTGTTTTAAAATCCTCAAGGTCTGACACTGAGTCAGTCCAGGACAGCTGATTGGAAACGTTAATGTTAGTGCATTTTCCAAGGTCAAAAGTTCACCCTTAACCCCCACACACCTGTTGTTAAGTCTGTTATACAGTATGTATAGACTGATATAAATCTACTGAAGATCTGTTTATTTAACTTAAATTATTTAACAGATTTAAAAATAATGTTAGCTCTGCAAGATTTAAACGTCTTACACTCAATAAATAACCTGCGCTCAAATCAGATTTATAACTAAGTGCTTATTAAAGTGAAATCACAGAATCATAGAATAAAGATTATTTGTGTGATGTTTACAATTCATAAGTGTTTAAGAGTTCCTGGCAACCACACAACCCTTGTGAAATAGAAGGACATGTTAAGAGTACTTATATGGAAATAATATACTTTGATAGAATAATTAAGTGTGATCTGAATTAAATGTTTGGGCACTTAATTAATTGTCAATTGCAATTAAATGTATTAGTTAAAATGTATATTAATTGCAATTAGTTTAACTTTAGAGTGCTTTTTGACCCACTTAAGTAGGACTTAAATACACTTGTAATGTCATAAGTCATAATTCGATTAATTAAAATATGGTTAATGTACTGCCGAATGTACTGACAAGCATTTATAGTGAACTAAAATATACTTTAATGTTATTTATATTGACATTGAAATATCACGTATTTAAACATTAAGTTGTATGTGAGTACATTTACAATATATAAAATTGAAATGCAATATCAAATAAGAACATTACTGCTTAAGTACGTTAGTCAACACATCAAATGTGTACGTCTTTAAAGCTAAACAAAAGATTATTAGAACATAATGAATTTAAAATTAAAGTAAAACTTTTAAATTTGACATTATTATAAAGTGCACGTTTTAAAAGTGTACTTAAGTGTGTTAAGAAACGGAGTGAAAAAGAGTGTCTCTCTTTGAGTCAATTCAATGGCCTTTTATTTTACTAATATTATATTATATGCAAGTACAGTTTTTTTTAAATATACTTTCAAGATTTGAAGTGCACTACAAGTGCACATTCAAAACAATTAAGCGCACTTCTTTTTTTCACAAGAACACACTTGCACATTTTGCTGAAACCGATACACACACTCTCCCTCCCCACACACGCACACACACACACACACACAAGTAAAAGTGCAGCGGGATTAATCACAGAAGACGACACACAGATGGAGCAACTGTGAAGAGCAACGCAGAGGCAGAGAGCGAGGAGGATGGGAGGGGAGGGAAGATAAAGTAGATGCAAAACAGAGGACATACTGGAGAGACGGGAAGACTGTAGAGCGTGCAGACGCCTGGCTGCCTGAGGAACACTATGGACATACAGAAGACAGAAAGGACAACGTGTAAAAGAAGAACTGGCAGTTAGGGGTGTAAATCACTGCAGCAGAGGTGTTAGCGTCTTTAGCATTGGCGCGCTGGGCTCTAGGGAGCGGGGAAGGGCTCTTCATAGAGGAGCATGGCAGCCTGGTTTGCTGGTGTTGCTGCGGCGGGATGGACCGAGTCTCATTCATTATTCTAGAAGAAAACACACCGCCACTGTCTCCACAGGCCGTAGCAGCTCTCATCATCCACTATGCGCAGGGATCGAGAGCATGCACATGGAATTGCATGCCATCGTCTACAACACAGCAGAACTCTACGTTCCCACAGCAGCAGCACATCTAGCATTGATAACATTAGCCCGGGCAACAGCCGAGATATTGGGTAGCACTTTATGTAGCCTAAATTGCACAAACACAAAACCGTGTCAGATTTGTTTTTTGTTTTACTTGCCTATAATTGCATTTTTGGTATCTGCGTCTCTCAGGTTCATGTATGATGTTTGCATATCATTTGGTAGATGGTGGGCGGTATATACAGTAGTTGTTGTAAGAGTTTACTGAAGTTTGTGGTTGGTATGGTGAGGAGAGCAAATGCTCTGACTGGATTGGCTGATGAAGGCCTCCTGGATACGACTGCTGAAACGAGCAACAGGAAACCGAGACAAGAACAACATTGGTGTAAGAAACTACTATACCTCTTAATATACACTATTTACGTGTGCAAGCGAAGGGAAAGTGACAGCAAAAGGATATGCTAGTATGTTGCTGAGTATCTTACTTTTGATTTAATCTTTATATGTTCTTGAATGATGAATATTAAATGCACATTTCACTTGTGAGCTTGTTTGACATAAGGTGACCGTGATTTGATGTAAACATCAACAGTGTCTATCAATTATGTTCAGGTTTAATTTCTAAATATTTTCTTAAATCTGTCTTATAGCCTTTCATATGCAGGAAATTCCATACACAGATGCACACATTTGAATATATTTATGTGTTATTATTGCTAAAAAGAATTGCACGTAATTTTGTACTTAAATGTGTACTTAAAATATCTTAAAATAATATCTTAAAAAAAAAAATTCAGATAATGCTAAATATTGAAATATATGGCCACTTAAGTGACTTAAAGAGAGACACTTGACTGTGTTTCACACTTAAGTGCACTTTTAAAAAGTGCACTTAAGATTAAGAATAAAGTCAAAATTAAAAAAGTTGTGCTTTACAGAACATTTTAAATCATTATGTTTTTATCAGTTTGTCATGCTTTAAAGAAGTACACTTATTTTTATGTGTTGACTGTCATACTAAAGCACATGTCAAGTATTTGATTATAATTTTAAATGTAGTGTGTTATTCAGTATTACATTTAAGTTTAATATATTTTAAATATACTGAATTGCAACTTCATTATAAATCACAAATATATTTAAATATATGACATACACTTTTCACTAGAAATTCAATTAAGTGTTACGAAAACATTATATTCAGTTAGCACTTAAGTATATATATTTTATACGTTTTTTTGTGTGTGTGCAATAAGTACCCTGTTTAAAAGTATGTTAAAGAGTATTTTTTATATGGGAAAATGTAAATAGTTGTAATGTATTTTTAATCATTCAAAAAATTCAGCCATAAGGCTGTGTGTGTCCAGACGTTATTACATTTAAATTAAATTTAAATCCTATTTTAGGTGTTGAATGTCTTGAATGTGTTTGTGTTGTAATTGGTCAGGTGCTAGAAGATGATTTATTTTGGACAATCGACCATTTTCCATCTCAACCAGTACCAGTGGTTTTGGACTTTATACCAAAATCCCTTTCATTTAATGTTTATATCTAAATTATGTGTTTATACTGACATCTATTTCACTAGGTGCGTAGCTTGCCTCGTTTATGTTTTGTTTCTTTTCGTCCATATATATATATATTTTTGTCTTAGGCTACTATAATTATTAGTTTTACTATACATATTTTTATTTGTCTTACTATACATATCAATAACGGAGATTTTTGGATTCAATCTCGACGTTTCTGTGTGTTGTTAGTGGTTTGTCCATGTTTGTCTACACTTTCTTTATCGGTCCGTCTGGCAGATGACTCTTACAAGTCTCTTACAGTGTGAAATGATGATTTTACTATTATCTCTTTCGATGTCAAAGTACTTTATAATCACCTGTGTCTAGGGCCGTTGCTAAGTGGGGAGCATCCGGTGCGCTGCGGTGTAAGATCCTCAGAGATGATACTCTTTAGGGGCAGGTGAAGCACTTCCCCTTCACTCCAATAACACAGGGAAATCCAAAATAACGTTTCTATGATTGATTTTCCAGAAGAAGGAAAATGTCGAGAGATTGAAGACGTTAGTCACTCCCTCAGCCGTTGTAAGAGAAACACGCTAGTTCTCTGAGATGAAATGCCGAGTTAATTTAAAGGGACAGTCACCTAAAACTGAAAATTATCATTTACTCACCCTCATCATTTCTTTACA
>CM049819.1:44236397-44243897 GCA_027422435.1 Schizopygopsis pylzovi | reverse complement strand
TCCTTTAGGCACTTTCAAAAGTGGTTTAAAGTGTTTAATTTGTGAAACTTTACTGCAAAACGTGGTAACCTAAAAATGGTAAACTAACTGGTTTTACTGAACCAAGCTATATGCATACATTTACACCAACAAAGCTATATTTGATTTGTTAAATCATGTAGAAATAACTCTTTAAGGTAACAATTGCCGTTTGTGTGTGTGAGTGTGTATATGTGTGTGTGTGTGTTAGCAGTGAGTGAGTGATGTGTGTGTGTGTGTGTGTGTGTGTGTGTGTGTGTGTGTGTGTGTGTGTGTGTGTGTGTGTGTGTGTGAGTGTGATTGAGTGTGAGTGTGAGTGTGAGTGTGTGTGTGTGTGTGTGTGTGTGTGTGTGTGTGTGTGTGTGTGTGTGTGTGTGTGTGTGTGTGTGTGTGTGTGTGTGTGTGTGCGTGCGTGCGTGAGTGAGTGAGTGTGTGTGTGGTGACTGTGATTGAATCTGTAGATGCTGATCAGTCTGAACACACATTTACACAAAAGGTTGCAATCACTATGTCTGATCAATACTGCGTGTGTAATGGAAAGTGGTGTTACATAAGAGGCTGAGAAAACAAAACAACATTTAAAGCTCCTATAATAAATAATGCATATTATTACAATAATACACTGCATAGTTTTGCATATCTTTTTATTTGATTAGAGAATATAAAGATGACAGACTGAGATAAAGAAAGGGAAGATAAAGCAGATCATGGAGAGTCAGGTTTGCATGTGATCAACCCACCGTTACATTAGAGGACACTGTGTCCTCTGTGTGGCACACCCATAATGCATTGCTTGTGCAGCCCATCATGTGGAAGTGAATTACATGAGTACATACAGACCTTGTGTGTCCAACACTCATGTTCCTGCTTTTGTATTCCTGAAAACACTGAAACATTTGAAGATAGTAATATACTCTCAATATTTGACTCCTTATTTTCCATAGAACACAAAATGTGATTATTTTTAAATACCCTGGCAGTTTATTTCTTTTAGATAATGACAGCGGATGAAATGAGTCTGTCAAGGTTTTTACCCATGAGAATATAATACAGTATAACCCCATATAATTCTCCAGTTGACTGATTACATTAAGAATTGCTAATATTGTTTATGTTACAAGTTTTCTGGGATGCTATGTTTATGTATGCAAATGATGCATTATCTAATTAAATATGTAATAATTTGCATACACTGCAGAACATAAATCTGAACACTGGATAAGAGATATTACAGCTCATGGTTTTTATTTTTGAGGATTTTGAGGATTTTTTATCACTCCATAAATCAGAAAATAATGTCAACCAAAATAACAAAATACCATGTTTTTAGGAATGAAAGGTTGTATAAAGTCAGGCAAACGATGAACAAAATCCTGAGTAAAAATCTTCAGAATAGAAATAGAAATAAAACTGCTAAGTTTGGTGTAAGTGCTGCTGAAGTGCAGAAAAAACAGCCTGGGCAAATATGTTTAGTAATTGAAATCCACAGACACAAGTAGATAATATGCAATACTTGAAAGTGCATTTTGTATGTTTTCTTTCACTAGTCATGAAAAATGCAATATTTTTTCTGTGCATTAAATGACAAGAAAGCAACATAAAAGTTGTAGCTTGTAAATCTGCTAAACACAAACGATGATTTTTTCTGAAGAAATTACAATTTTGTAATAATTGAATTATTGTCATGTCGTTCCAAACCTGTATTCTTCTTTCTCCTGCAGAACACAAAATAAGATATTATTGTTTTGTAATATTAAACCGATTGTATGGACACTGATGCGTTTTTCCAAATATCTTCTTCTGTGTTCCACAGGTTTGAAACGTTGTTGAAATCTTTCTCTTCTTCTATTTGTTAATATGTCCTCACTCTTTGTTCTTCTACACAGTCTAAACCAGTGGCGTTTGCAGTACGTACTAATGTTAGCTACAGCGCTTCTCTTGAAGACGACGTCCCTGTGCCTGGAATGGGAATCTCAATCGAGGCTAAAGATTTCCTTCATGTTAAAGAAGTATGTATTTCAACATATATCCATATTCACATGTATACAGATGAAAATGAAGAAGAGATGATTATAACAGTTGAGTGTATTATTATTAAAGACCTGAGCCAATCCATATCACAACACACTCAAAATACATCATGCATTACAGATTCTTTGACTAAAACAGACTTACACACATATATAACAAGGCATTGAAATACACTTTATGGCAGAAAGTATATCTGCACATTTAAAATAACCAGTTTTTCAATTACAGTTTTTCAGTCTGAAAATGATAATAAAACATTTTTATAGTACTTAATGTATTTAAGATTGCTTATGGTTCTGTGGGAATGGTATTTTGGCCATGATAAATATGCACCATGGAGACTTAAGTGTGTTTAATGACAGAAATTTAACAATGACTGGTGGATTGGTCGCTTGGTGAAAGAAGGGTGTGACATCGGTTTCATCCCAAGTCCGCTTAAGATCGAAAGCATCCGCATCCAGCAGGAGCAACGTGCGAAACAGGGGAAATTTTACTCAAGGTATCTGTTCCACAAACACATAACATATAGTTCTTTACTAAACTAAATATTACAGAACATAGAGCTTTAATATTGCCACAGTCAGCAAAACTAGACTTAGGCTGTTTCCCAAAAGCATCCCTTGTGAAAAAGAAGTGTGCTTAATTCAGTTAATTCAATTGAATTAATTGTATTGAATGTGTGCTTGTAGTGTATTTCAAATCTTAAAAGTTTATTAAAAAGCTCTACTTGGAGATAATAATATTAATGTAATAAAAGGCAACTTAAGTGATTAAAAAACAGACACTTTAAGTTTCTAAACACACTTAAGTACACTTTTAAAAAGTGCATTTTGTAATGTGAAATTAAACATTTATTTAAATTACTTAAGTACACTTTTAAAAAGTGTAATTTGTACGGAAGTTCTAAGCGGCCATGCATTATTATAATTTTCCTGTCTTGTTTTCTCGTGATCACGACTTAATTTTCTCGTGATCTCGACATAACGAAAGTTGTTTTGTCGTTATCACGACTTAATTTTCTCGTGATCACGACATAACGAAAGTTGTTTTGTCGTTATCTCGACATAACGAAAGTTGTGGATCTCAACGTAAAAAACGTTTTCTCACAACGTAATTGTAGCTATCGCGAGAAAATCCCGCACCTTGTGAATGTTTCTGGCGAATATTATGGTGTACACGCTAGCGGCTGATATCTCCATCATAAAGTTACTAATTTCCTGCAGCAAATATGGACTTTATCTCTGCATTGAGAGAGAGGGGCGTCCCCGAGGAAATTGAATTTGACTACACGTGACTACACGTTCAGGGTCGCTATATTGTCTTCGACGATAAAGTTGCAGACCCGACAGCCTCCTTCTCAAGTGTCGAACACTTATGTGTAAGTCGTCAATCACTGACAGACACAGAGCTATTTCAGTTTGAGTGAGTCCCTGATCAAAGTAAAAGTGAATACGATCATCCATGATGCTGCGATGATGCTGCTTCTATAGCATTTTATCATGCCGAATACACAGAGAAAATTAAGTCGAGATAACGACAAAACAACTTTCGTTATGTCGAGATCACGAGAAAATTATGTCGTGATCACGAGAAAACAAGACAGAAAAATTATAATAATGCATGGCCGCTTAGAACTTCCGTAAATTTGTAATGTGAAATTAAACATTTATTTAAAATGTCATATTTTAAAGACAAAATAATAATACAATTACATATAAAGATGTAATTAAGTCCTACTTACGTGGGTCAAAAAATCACTCTAAAGTACTTTTAAGTGTCATTAACGTGCAATTAAGTGTCTGAAAACATTACTTTTAGTTCACACTTAAGTATATTATTTCCATACTCTTTAAAAGTTATGGTATTGTACTTTTTTCACAAGGGATCTGAAGCCTAAGTAGATTGTAGAGACGACTGGTGCCAATGTACATTGTGCTTAAGCTTACATTGCTTTTAAACTTAACTTTTGTTATTGCATGCTGAAAATAGAGCTTGAAATGGCTTTAACTGCTCATTTAAACTGGTCACCCACTGAATCTGCTCAGGCTGTTTTTTCTTCAGAAGAGCACTTTTAAATACATAGAATAAAACTAAACCCATTACACCTTTCTTTTTTGTTAATGATTCTATGTTGTTCTTTTCTTTTACAGTAAACTAGGGGCAAACTCCTTTTCTAGTTTAGGAGACATTGTTTCAAATTCACGTAAATCAACCCCTCCATCCTCAGGTACGTTATCAACATTGTGTGCCACTTTAAAACTCATCAATACATTTGTATTTACATTATTCAGCACATATCAATACTTGGTATATTATATGTCATGTTATATTATATTGCAGTTTTCAACACATCCTCCTTGAGGAATGTGACTGGGATTCATTTTGTAAATTTTGTACTTTAAGATAGACACTTTCATGACTGTTTCACACTTAAGTACAGTTTTAAAAAGTGCACTGTGTAATATTGTCAAATTAAACATTGTGTTAGTCTATTGTCATGCTGTAAAGAAGTACACTTTAGTGTGGAAGTACACTGTAGTGTGTTATTTGATATTACCAAAATATATTTTAAATGTTCTAATTTAGAAGTTCATCATCACAAATGTGCAATTACAGATACATTCATACAGTCCGGTCCGGAAGCATTCGGACACTGGCTGAGTTTTTGTGCTTTTACACCACTACAATGGAAATAAAACAATCAAGATGTGACTGAAGTGCAGACTTTAAGCTTTAATCAGGGGATTTAACAAAAATATAACATAAAATGCTTAGGAATTACAACCATTTGCATACACAGCTGACCCCCCGCCCCCAGGTCTTTACTCCGGCTGACTTCAGTTGTTGTTTATTTGTGGCTCTTTCTGCCTTTAGTTTAGTCTTCAGTGAGTGAAATGCAGCTAAACCGAGTTAAGATCAGGAGACTGACTCGGCCATTGCAGAATATTCCCCTTTTTTACCTTCAAAAACTCCTGGGTTGCTTTTGCTGTACGTTTTGGGTCACCTCTGGACACAGTTGACTACGCTAATTATCGTCCAATCTCCAGCCTACCATTTGTTTCTAAACTCATGGAAAAGGTTGTTGCCACTCAGTTGCAGTCATTTCTAGCACTTTGATATATTTCAGTCAGGTTTTCGTTCTCAACACAGTACTGAAACTGCTTTAGTAAGGGTTACAAATGACCTCCTTGTTTCTGGTGATTCGGGCAACCTTTCCATAGTCTTACTACTCGACCTTAACTCAGCTTTTGATACTGTGTCTCATAATCTATACTCATGCACCTCTCAGAGATTGGAATCTCGGGAGCTGCGTTAGCCTGGTTTTCCTCCTATTTGACGGACAGACAATACTACATCACCATGCATAATTACAAATCTCCCACTGCCCCTCTTAAACAGGGTGTGCCACAGGGCTCAGTTGAAGGGCCGTTATTATGCTTTCCTCCAATTGTGATGAGAATGCCCTCAAATTACATTTATATTTATGCATTTAGCATTTTATCCAAAGCGACGTACATTGCATTCAAGTTACAGTTTCTACATTTTATCAGCTCTTGCTTTCCCTGGGAATCGAACCCATGATCTTGGCGTTGCTAACGCCATGCTATACCAGTTGAGCTACAAATTAAAGCTCAGAGTGTGCACTTAAAGCCCATATTCATTATATAACTGTAACTTGAATATGTTTTGGACAGCAGCTAAAATAATAAAAAATTGTGACTGTGTCCAAATTTATATGGGCCTGACTGTACACATTTATGAAAAAAGGTGTTATTATTAGTGTTAGTATTGAATATGCACATGTAGTGTACTTTACATTTTAAATTAAATTTTAGATTTTTATAAACTGTACAGATAATATAATATAAATTAAATAAAAGGCCACTTAAGTGACTTAAAGAGAGAAACATCCAATTTTCTGAACACACTTAAATACACTTTTAAAAAGTCACCTTTGTAACAATGTCATTAAAACAATTTGGTTACTTTTTATTTTAAGGTGTCCTTGTTGCAGTGTAATTATACACTTAAGTACTGATTAGTATTAATTAACTACGTGTACTTACTATATGGGTTCAGTGTTAGGGTTTGGCTTAGATTTACTTCCATGCAATTATGCATAATTTATTGTTATTATAATAGTAAGTTCATGTAACAAGGACACCTTAAAATAAACTGTTACCAAAATTTGACTTTAAAATACATTTTAAATAAGCATGTTCTAAAAATATTTCTAATAAAAACTAACATACTAAAGCACATGTAAAAACATGTATTGTAATTTTAACAGTGGTGTGTTATTTATTGCATTTAAATGTATTATTTTTAAAAGTGCTAAATTGCAACTTAATTAAAATACATTTAAATACATTACATACAAATTTCAATTAACATTAAAGTATATTTTAGTTTATCATAAATTTGTGTCAGTACATTCAGCAGCACTTTTAACCGTATGTGATAGACAATAGAAGTAATTATATCCAACTTAAGTGAGTCAAAAAGCTAGTTTATCTATAATTAATTGAATTAAATATAAATTTAAACTGTAATAGTTTTATTTAATCACAATTAATGTGCAATCAAGTCAAGTGTCCAAAAACCATTACATTCAGTTCATACATAAATAAGTATATTAGCAATTAAGTATTCTTTTAAGTATGCTAAAGTGTAATGTTTTTCTGAAACGCTGTATGCTTCAATGCATAACTGTAATGTATTGTCTCCTAAATGATTGTGTATGAATTCCCCCGTGTGCTCATATGTACGTGTGTGCGTGTTTATATATATGTGTGTAGCTGTGGACATAGATGCTGCAGGGTTAGATCCGGAGGAGAGCGACCCTCCTCCCCATCAGCGTTCACCCAAAGCCAACCCAAGCACAGTAATATCCCCTTTAGCCCGTGAGAAACGAATGCCTTTCTTTAAGAAGGTAAAGCATCTGTCCGTCACAGCAGCATCACGTGTCGCTTGTCGTCGTCCGAATGTCCACGCCAGCTTACTCCACCCACTCACTCTTTCCCTCCTGTCTTTGTTCCTCTGTATCCTAATCGTTCACACTCTTTGTCTGTTTCCCTTCCTCCTTTCCTCAGCTAATCAGAGGCTTAAGTTGGTAAGTCGGGCTTCACTGAGAGCCGAGGCCTGCAGCCGCTCATTCCTGTTATGCAGTACTTAGAGTTTATTAATTATAGATTATTGTTATTTATACAATGGCAAGAAAATGATCAGGATGTAATCTGCACAGTGACGGATTTACATGATAGTTTTAATCTGGAGATCATTTTGATATACTGTATATACACTGATAAAAGTGTCGAATAATTACGTTTTTTTTATGTTTTTGAAAGAAGTCACTTCTATTTTTTTTCAGTAAAATAGTAATGTTGTGAAATATTTTTACAATTTAAAAGAACTGTTTTTGATGTGCAAATATAGTAAATGTAATTTATT